>DWHP01005219.1:0-12061 GCA_018247895.1 Parnassius honrathi
GTCTTTACACTTAGTTTTAGATCACAAATAAGAATGAATTGAAATTAAATGTTTAAATTCACTTGTCGTCGCTAACACCCACAGACTGGCTATTTTATCGCCTCTTAAGTTTGTGCAACACAAACTAATTTAGTTTGTGGTTTAGTCGCTTTCAGCCCAGAATGTGCCGTTTGTGACGAGTGATAATAAAATTGTCCTAACGCTTCATCTAGTCTTTACATCCAGTCTACACTGTCTCTGCACATGCTGGTACACGGATGCCACTCAAGGAATTTTCTACATGGCCGGCTTATTTCAACTTCATCTTAATAATTAGTTAGAGTCAGTCTATTCTTATTCTTCTGCGTGTATTCTAGTACCGGATCAATCGAAACTAGATAATAGTGTTAAGAAAGTCATGGTGATTAGTTATAAACTCTAATGGGTGAGTAGAAAGGTTTTTCTAAACACGCCAGAATTTTGACGATATGTGGCGATAGTTAAAAAGATTACGCAACTGCTTAATGTGTGTATTAAGATGTTGGATAGTGTCTGCTCTATTGTACAGGAATAATTTAACATCTTAATAATAATCTTTTAGTGACATAAAAAGCAAAACACAAAGAAACATTATGTCCATGTAAACAAACCTGTATTTCAAAAGGCTAATATGTATTATTTTCTTTATATCGCGGTTGATTTTTCTAGTAACCAGGATTAAAAAAAGAATCTTTCGATGGCTTGGCCATTTAGAAATAATGAACAAAGAGAGATTGACAAAGCAAATTTATTTATTTATTTAACAGATTATTTACACACATACTTCGATAGGAAAATGTTAAAAAACATAATTATGTGCAAAGGCGCTGCTTATTCCATAATGAAATTTCTCCCAGCAGGGCTATATATTTATGTTACTGAAATTAACGGAGGAGTCGAGAAAGGACGCCCGAGACGAAGTCTATCGAACAAATTTGCAGTATATGGGAAATTGGCCAGATTAAGAGTACCCTTAACCGACAAGCATGTATGCCTAGGTATATGGATGTAAAGTACTCTTGCCTACTTTACATTCACGTACCAACGGTGTGTCAAGATCGTGCCATGTGGAAGTACGTAGTCTATGCATACCCCTCTGGGTGACGTGACCGGTCAAATCCCGCGTGGGAGGCGGAGTGTTTATGTTTTTCCAAGTACGCCGTTATTGTTTTATTTTAAAACGTAACGTAAGATTACTTAAACTTATAATAAAATATTCGTGTTGTTTAATACATAGATGATAAAAATATGTCATTTCGAATGCATTAAAAATTGTTTCACAACGATATGTTCGCATTTTCACAACCACTATGTAAGAAAAAATACGAATAATAAACCAAAAGTGTAACAGGTAACTCGGCACGCCTTTGTAACATTTCGTAAGTGGGATAACACCATCGTTTGGATCGTTTGGAAAACGATATTTCGAAATTGACTTCATCGTTGCATTTGACAGTAGTAATAATAATGTCATTCGGGGAGCTATTCTCTCTAATTTTAGATTAAACTGCGATGCATTCTGGTTATTATTATATACATAAACATACATAAACACCCAGAGGGGTCGGCAGAGACTACAGACTTCCATTTGGCACGATCCTGACACAGCTCTCTCGCCTCCTCTACATCCATATAGATATACCTACGTATATATGCTCTTCGTTTAAGAGTACTCCTAACTTGGCCCATTTTCAATATATCGCCAATTTGGTCGATAAACTTTTGCCTAGGATGTCCCTTTCCGACTCTGCCGTTCATTATTATGAACAATAATAGTCACTGTACCATAATTTGGAAAATACGAATGAAAGAACAAACCGGGCAGGTTTTCAAATTCGACTAATATCACTACTACCGTAATGTCTCTCAAAATTTTATAAATGTGTAAAACATTTATTGTAATTTTAGATACAAAAGAAGAACTTTTGAATCTACTCATTTATGGATTTAATGCTCATGTTAACGGATATAGGCCAGGCAGCTATTTATGTGAGAAACCTCTTTTCTTATTTCCTTTTTATTGTTCCATAAAAACCATGGACGTGGATTTCTCCCATCGTGGGAAACATTTGCCTGAATCGTCACGCATATCAAGCGGATTGACGATTGCAGTATCATACGTTTTGCATCTTTATCGCTGCATCCGTTAACCAATCTGATTATGTTACGTTTGGCGTAAACAAGATGGTTGCAATGCCATCTATTGGAGGCTATAAGATGGAGTTTTTCACAATCGCCTCCTGCGACCACTACGAGAAGGCATTTGGTGATGGGTTCGCTTATACCGCCACCACAAGGCTTGTTATTGAGACTCTGTAAATTACGTAATAGTAACTCTAAAAAAGATAAGCGTACCAAATAGACTTTGAAGTCAAACAAGGATATTTTACGTTACAATATCAAACATTCTGTATACGTTACATAAACGAGATAATTCAAAGATTTTACGATAACTTAAGGACACATTATTCATGAATAAGGGACAAAATATAGACAAAGCCAATAAAGAATAGATCCAGAATACTTTCAGACTGAAACGACCATTAGAAATTGGCCCGTTGTATAACAAGTTAAATAGGTTGAGCCAAAACCGATCCAGAGCGGACATCTTAACATCTTTCCGTCTTCAAACCTCTTACAAGCTGATTAATAGAATTTAAGTATTCTGCTCCCCACGAGCATTTTTTCATTTGCAGGTGAAACAGCAATCTGAGATACAAAGTGGTATAAGCAAGTAAGTATAACATTTTTTAAAACTAATATTATTGATGATTAAAATCACAAAAATATTTCGGATTTATGTAATTTAGTCTTATTTCCATCGTCAAGAGGTCAAGAAACATTCGTTTCCTCAATTAAAAAATATCATTTTCTTAAATACGCCCGATTGTGCATCAAGGTTCTGTGAGTCCCGATATGGAGCAAATTTAAATGTGATTTTGGTTTACTACCGCAAGTATAATGTATGTTTACTAGTTTAAAAGCCAAAAAATTTTATAGATTCGAATCAATTATAGCTCAAACCAAAGATTGATTGATGACTGCCTCATCGGTCTCGTGGTTGTAAGGGTGACTGCAGATTTTGATGTTTTGGGTTCACATCCCAATAGTCAGGACGTTAGCTGTGTTGTTCTCTCGTTCCTCGAAAAGCACTTAAAGCCTTTCGTTCAGCGCCTGATCTCTTTCTACAATTAAACTATTACATGACGTACAATTTACATAAAGTAAGTAAGGAGGTATGATAAAACTAAATAAAATTACATTATGAATTAAAAACAAAATTTAATTTATAAAATTTATAGAAATGCACTTAACCAGTTATTTATTATGAAATATTTATTTTCGAGTGTATAACATATTTCTCCCCGAGCTATGCAGATTTAAAAAAGTTTCCTAGGGCACCAAACGTAACACACATAGATGTCCTTTTAAAAAAGTAAAATATGATTCTTAAATATTCATAACACCGGGATTATATGTTGAAACTTGCATTTTTATATATCGTACCTATTACACAAACTTCTAAATTGGAACTTAATAATAACCGGAAGAACATTCTATAGACCGTTTAAAGGAAGCCGACTGACGGGTACATAAAGTTTCCCGTGGAAAGCGTTGAAGCTCAGAGGGTAAGCGCTGACCTTAAATTTTAGAGTACACAAGCAGCCTCGGTTAGATCGACCGCCGAATCTAAAATTTCATTACTTCGCCGGCACCGATTCAGTTGTAGGTTGCAGTTTTATGTTTTGATTTACCACATCCTAAGGGAACCTGTTGGAGTTGTTAAAAAGCATTTCGAGGACACGGGAAGTCTGCAAACACACAATGGGATAGCGCGATGGACACTACCTTGCTCTAAAAACATTGTCACAAATGAGAGGACTCCTGTGACCAGTTGTGAGAAGTATACAGGTTATAACTTCAACTAGTAGATTAATTACTATAGCAACGTATTTTAAGTTTATTTTACATTTTATATGTGATATATTCATACGAACTTTATTTAGAACTAACGACCTGCCCGGCTTCGCTTGGTTAATGTCTATTAATGTGGCGTTATTAAGATCTAAAAAATCGTACATGCCCCCACCTCGGATATTGTATTAAGAATGTGCAGATTAATAACTAATGTATAGATTTTAAGCTAGCTTTAATGGGATTGACATGTTAACGAACAAAAATCCCTAAATAAAACAAGAATAAAAAAATTTTTTTGTCATGCACGTCAGAAACTGTTTTTAGTTTAAATACGTATACGTTTTTATTGTCTTTTAAATTGCTTTCATGTTAGCAGTTCGTAAACAATAATGTGATGTAATTGTTTTAATTTCATAGGTTTTAATTTTGTTACACACGTCAGGTGCTATTTTTAATGTTTATGAGTATATGTAGTTTTCATGTCAGCAGTTTTCAAATAATGAATTGTAATTTAATTATTAAACTTCAAAGGTTTTAACTTTATGATGCACGTCGGACTAGTTTTAGTTTATATATGAATAAGTTGTTTGCACATGAAAAGTTCCTAAATAATAATGTATCACAATTAGGAAATAGAGTAAATGGGGCTCTATACTTTATTGCGGAAGATCAGAATGTATCAAAAAAGGCACGTATGGAAATTCACAACGCTGTGTTAGTCCCTACATTAACGTATGGTAGTGAAAGTTAGGTGTGACAGAAAAAGCACGAGAGTGAATTAAACGCAGTAGAGGGCTGAATCTAAGTGTCAGGGTGAGAAATTGTGTGATAAGAGAAGAGTGTTATAAATAAATTGTAATTTAATAACAAAATATCGTACTACTAAAGCCATCTATAGGTACATGAGTGTAAATCTGCCTACTTCTTTTAGGTGACTATAAATAAAGGTTAATCTGTTGCAAACTACCAAGCGAGTTTTATTATTTCTTTAGGTTATGGGCCCAGTTGAGAAGTAAAAGCTATTTAGCGTTTGTGACTTTAGGTGTTCCTTCTTTTTATAGACTGTCGGTGCTAAAATGTCGTCAGGTAATTACTCAGTGAACGTTCCTAAACTAAAAGGACGCGAGAACTACGACGACTGGGCGTTTGCTGCCGAAAACTTCATGATCCTGGAAGGCATAGATGTAACCAGCACCACGAGGCTAACGGAAGCTGAAAATAAGAAGGCGAGGGCGCAAATAACTATGACAATCGATCCGTAGTGGTTTGTCCATATAAAAATCGAAGCCACGGTACAAGCTTTGTGGGCCAAACTGAAATCATTGTTCGATGATTCTGGTTTTACGCGCAAGATTACTCTCCTAAGAAGCCTAATATCAATACGTTTGGAGAGTTGTGATAGTATGACCAGCTACGTTAATGAGATTATGGAAACGGCTCAGCGATTGAAGGGCACCGGATTCGAAATAAACGACGAATGGATCGGCTCTCTGTTGCTGGCAGGACTGCCAAAAAGGTTTAGCCCAATGATAATGGCAATCGAACGTTCAGGATTGAAGATAAGTGCTGATGCTATAAAAACGAAATTGTTAGACGTGAGTTTGGAATTTGAGGTTAAGTGAGAAGGCGCGCTAATTGCGCAAGTACAGAAACGCCACCTACAGGCGCATAGTGGCAGTAGCAAAAATGAAATGAACCCGTCACCTGTCAGTAGAAATGTCTATGTCAATACAACCCAGAAAAAACAAATTGGTTGCTACCATTACAAAAAGATCGGACATTTCAAGAGCCAATGCCACCTATTAAATAAAGACAAACGGAAATCTACTTCGAACGTGCTGAGTGCAGTTTTTCTTGCGCGAGAGTTCAATCAAGACGACTGGTACGTCGACTCTGGCGCAAGTGCTCACATGGTGTCAAACAAGAACATGATGACAAACATGTCTTATCAGCCGAAAGTGAAAGAAATAATTGTCGCTGATCGCATCAAAGTTTCAGTGTTGTGCTCCGGAGATCTTCGGCTTACTACGCGAGTGAAAACAATCACACATAAAGTAGAAATAAAGATTATTTTGTGCGTACCAACACTCACCACAAATTTGCTTTCAGTCAGCAGAGTGATCGTAAATGGTAACAGAGTATCCTTCAATAAAGATGGATGGTGAAGCGAGCTTGGAAAATGAAATGTACAAATTAAACATTGAAAGGTTGAATCAGCTTTTAGTGGCAGTTGCCCAGACCTCATGCAACACTTGGCACAGACGATTGGGTCATATAAATATGAAAGACCTTGAGAAAATGAAAAAAGGAGCAGTTAAAGGTGTAACTTACCGGAAAAAACAGAATATAAGCAAATCAAGTTGTGTAGTTTGCTGCGAAGGCAAACCAAGTAGGCTGCCTTTCTCTACTAGTACCAGCACAAGCAGCAGGGTCCTAGAAGTGGTTCATACAGACCTGCGTGGCCCCATGGAGAAGAAATCACTTGGTTTGGCTAGATACTATCTGTTGTTTATTGACGATTGCAGCCGGATGTGTTTTGTTTACCTTCTAATAGAAAAAAATTAGACTTTTAAGTATTTTCGTCAGTTCAAAGAACAGGTAGAGAATCAACAGTCACAAAGGAGTAAGATATTGCGGTCCAATAACGGTGGGGAATTCTGCTCAGTGGAGATGGAAAATTACTTAAAGCGACATGGGATAATTCATCAAAAGGCAGTTCCCTATACACCGGAACAGAATGGCTTAAGTGAAAAGTACAATAGGTCAATTGTAGAAAAAGCGCGCTGTCTTCTGCATGAAGCTTCATTCGACAAACACCTATGGGCGGAGGCTGTGATTACGGTAGTATATTTGAAAAATCGATCACTAACAGCAGTTTTAGACACTAATACCACCCCATATGAGATGTGGACTGGCAGAAAACCCGACCTACAACATATTAGAGTGTTTGGGAGTTCAGTTATGGTCTACATTCCACAAGTGAGACGTAACAAATGGGATAAAAAATCACAAATGTTACATTTGGTTGGGTATTCAGAAAATACCTGTAACAAAAACCTGTAGCAGGTTATATGACCAGAAAATAAATAAAGTGACTGTGGCACGGGATGTAGCGGTCATGGAGAGTGCTATGAATGACACAGTAGAGGTTATGGCTGAAGAGTGGGTACCAGACAAAGATATAGAAAAGAATACAAGTGTTGAAGAGGAAAGTTCAATAAGCATTGGAGACAATGAGAGATCAGACAGAGAAGATCCAACATATATTACACATTTACAAGTGATTCGTCAAGTGATCAGGATGACGAATATAGTGAGTACTTAATAACAGATGACAGTTTGGTCACTACTGAGAGTGATGCTTTCATTCAAGAAGAGGAGCGTGTTCATCGTGTACCAGAGAGGTACGGTTTTTCCAACATGTGTGTTGAAGACTTTACTAGTGAACAAATATCTCTACAGGACGCACTCATGGGATCCAAAAGAGAGCATTGGTGCAGGGCTGTACAAGAAGAAGTGAAATCATTTAGGGACAATGACACATGGGTTTTAGTGGATAGGCCAAGTGAGGGCACAGTAGTGAAAAATAGGTGGGTATTCAAGGAGAAATGTGACAGTAGTGGTAATGTGCGCTATAGAGCCCGACTTGTGGCTAAGCGATTCACTCAAATCAAAGGTGTGTACTACAATGAAACATTTTCTCCTGTTGTATATTCTAACTTGAGACTACTTTTTGCTTTGAGTGTTCAACTAGACTTAAAAATGAATCATTTAGATGTACCAACAGCTTTCCTAAATGGTAATATTGAAGAATGTGTATCTATGGAAATACCAGAAAATTCTAATTTTAAAAATTGTGAGAATAAAGTTTTATGGATAAAGAAGGTCGTATATGGGCTAAAACAATCAGCTAGGGCCTGGTACATAAAAGTGGAATCCAGTTTGTTAAAGTTGGGTTTTAAGAAATCTAAATATGAACCCTGTCTATTCATTAAATGTCATAATAATTTAAAAGTTTATGTAGCTGCATTTGTTGATGATTTTTTTTTGTATTTTACAACCGCAATAATACTTACAAAGGGTTGATAAGTGTATTAGAGTCAGATTTCAAAATTAAAGATTTGGGTGAGACAAAAAATTGCCTTGGCATGAATGTTCAATGAAGAATTATGTAACCTTGGACTAAGAGAAATTCATTGACAATATTTGTAAAAGATTTAATATGATTGATTGCAAAACTTCAGATACTCCAATGGAAGTAAATTTAAAATTAGAAAGGGCCGATAATGACCATTGTAGTAAGACTTATCCTTATCAACAATTGGTTGGATCACTGATGTATCTTTCACTTCTCACAAGGCCAGATATTTCTTATAGTGTAAGCTTTCTGAGCCAATATAACACATGTTATAACAAAACACATTGGAAACATTTGAAAAGATTGTTAAGATATTTGCAAAAAACTAAACATTTTGGCTCAATTTTCAAGAAAAATAGTACTAATTTATATGGTTTTGTTGATGCTGACTGGGCATCTTGTAACATTAATAGAAGGTATTATACAGGATATTGTTTTATATTGTCAGGTTGTGTGATAAGTTATGAGTCTCGAAAGCAAAGAACAGTTTCCCAGTCTAGTGCTGAGGCCGAGTATATGGCACTTGCAGAGGTTTGTAAAGAAGCAATTTATTTGAAAAATTTAATGTTAGAACTTGGTATGTATGGTAAAAATGCACTAAAGGTTAATTTTTACCTTTAGTTCAGCTTGTACAGTGACAGTCAAAGTTCTTTAAAATTGGCTTCTAAACTGATGTTCCACAAATGCACTAAGCATATTGATGTACGCCATCATTTTACTAGAAAATGTGTGGTGATTAATAAAATCAAGATTAGTTACGTATCAACCTCATCTATGCCAGAAGATATATTTACTAAAGCACTTTGTGCAAACAAGTATTACAAATTTATAAATGTGATGGGAATAGGGTAAGTAAATTAAAATAAGTATGTAGCTTATAAAATTGTTTTTATTGTTAAAATACTTATAACCATTTGTAAACTGAATTTTTAAAACTTGTGCAATTATCGGGATATTTTGTTAAGAGAGGGTGTTATAAATAAATTGTAACTTAATAACGAAATATCATACTACTGATTCCATCTATTGGTATATGAATGTAAATCTGCCTACTCCGTTATATGTGACTATAAATAAAGGTTAGTCTGTTGAAAACCACCAAGCGAGTTTTTTTATTCATTAAAATTTTCTGGTGTCCCGGAAACGATGCTGCCGAATTCGGTCTTCAGCTTCGACAGATGGTTTTTTATCGCAATAGGATTCCTGGCAATGAATTTGAAGCCTCTTTCTGCTCGATCGCTTCTTATACGTACGAGCTGGATTGAAATAGAGAAGTCCCGCCGCATACATTTGGAGATATGTCTAGTCAGTTGCCTGTATTTTGTCAAATCCGCCGAAGACTGCAGTTACATTTCCCGTCTAACAGTCATGAGTTAAAAGTGTGATCGAAGAGTTTTTGTGTTATTCTGAGGCGATTCTTGTAGAACTTAGTTCCAACGACAAGGACAGTTTTCATCATTTATATTGTCCACCTCATTGCAGTCTTCTAGACACTGAAAACAGTTTTGTAACTTAAGCTGAAAGTTTTTGGGACTCTGGATTAGCATACGTGGGGTACGGAGTGTTGATTTCAATCGACGAGACCTCTCCAACTTAATATTTAACTTCACTGTACCTCTCACCGTTCGTGAGAGCTCCGTGATCGCTGTCAGTTTTCACCCTCGCGATCACTAAGATATTATTGAACATTTGGGGCCGGGTGGTTATATTGAATTGAATTGAATTTTATTCGAACCATCATGGCTAGACCAGGTCCACTTTCAGTGCGCCCGCTTCTTGAAGACGAAGTCAAATCGGCCTTCAGCTCACCTCATATTCCTGTGCCTAGTTTCGCGATGAAATTTCTCATTAACACCGTGTAGTGGGTTTTGGAGTAACGCATGGCTTTAGATATATCCTCACACGTTACCTGCGATACCTCATCGGGATGCGTCAAGGATGGCGCGTAGTACTCTATGACCATCATCAAATACCGTTTGGTGATCCTGAGTAATCGCAACCCTCGTCAACATACTCGCAGTGTTCACAACGTTGTTAAGGAGATACTTGTGGACGAAAAAACCGGCACCTCCTTGGGACAGATTGTCGCCCTCCTGGTGATAGAAGATATAAAGTTGCAGGATTTGAGAATTACCGTGTCTTCCCCCTCCCTTCAGACTTCGGATAACTCTCTAATATTCCAGCGCAACTTGTCCACTTCTTCTTCCAGCTCCAGGATCTTCTCGTCAGTGCTCAAGGTGCGTGCGTTATATGTCGCCAGGTCGAGTCGTCTTAGGTGGTAAACGAACCCCAAAAGGTGATTCTTATTAATTATATTATGTATTATATTCTCATAATTATCGCCGTTACAATGGTCGTCACCGAAGCCAGGTATAGCGGGGCCGCCGGGGACAGGGAGACGTCTCTTCATAACTCTCGTCATGGGGGGATATTGCCATAGTTGCCACTCTTGGCGAGCGGATTAACAACCACAGTTTTTATATCAATTTGTCAATTTGCTGTTATCAGAAAGATGCTGCTGCCCATCTTCTGCTTCAGTTTCTCATTGTCGCCTCTTACGACTCCCACGGGAAGATATGTTTTAGTGGGTATTCTTGCCCAGCACTACACGGAAGCACAAATTATTGTTTATATACACAGGTAAATAACGCGACAAGCTTTTATATCGTATTAATTTTGTAATGCTATAAATTGATGGTTTTGATTTAATTTAAACTTTATTTTCTTCTTTTAAGAGCACTTCAATTAAGGCTTGTTTTTCAACACACTTTTACTTTTTTTTTAAGTTAATTCTGGACATGACTTTAAGTCTGTTAACCTAATTTATGTCACGGTTTGACTTCATTGCCATTTTGAATCTTAATTTTTTTTATCGCTAACAATTGACCCTTGTCGGTCCTTTCAACATTTGTTCAAACACCACCAAACTATATCTAACGTTTGCTGAGTTAGAATACTTTTAAATTGATGTGGCAGTCATCTTCTTTCCGCCAGTTCTAAATTTTTACACCAACGCTAGAATTTTCCCACAGTGTAGGTCGATATTTGTTAATACGCAACCTCGCTTCATCTGACTCTTTAGTCAGGCAGTAGTACACTAAATCTTCGAAGAGCAAAACGCGGACGTCATTTTATTCAAATCCTCTCAGCAAACCCTTTGATTTTATACCCATATCATGGGGGTGCATAAAAAATAGTCCACTGGGTGCCCACACACTTTATAAAAAATATTGTGAACCTCCAAACTTTATGATACTACTAATCATGTATCCGTTTACCGTGACGAGTATTTTATCGTTTAATATTTAGTATTTTAATCATTGAAATTACACATTTCATTTGCGTAACATGATGAGATAAAAATAAGATACGAACGAATATCGTGGCACGGTAGGAACTAAAGTTTTACGTAACTCATTCGTGTATGGCGCTATGCACTCTAGTTTCTATAATGTTAATGCTGTTAGCCTTTTGCACTTTCATCGGTCTCAGGGCTATAAAAAAGAAGTGATTTTGGTAAAGTTGATTTTATTTCTAATGTTACATACGTAACGATGTTCACTTATGAGAGTTTACAGTGCACACGGACGAGTTGTCCAACTATTATTCGCACAGGGGTGATGGGCCCTGGCACTGACGGCTAACTCGTATTGTTCGATATTCCGGGCGGTAAGAATCACCCAGGGCTGCAAGTGTACGGTGTGTGCGTGGTGTGTAGGGGTATGCGGCGCGCCTTCCGCTGTTTCGCTGCATCCCGTCCGTTGTCCAAACGCTGTTTATTACACTAAATGAGTGTGTAGCGTTTGTGTGTCATGGGGTGGCGACATTTGGGTTGTTGAAGTTTATCGAAACTGGGGGTTCAATTAAAACAATAGGCATGAACATAGCGTATGCGCAAACACATAAGGCCTTTGAGCTAAACAAAGGCCTTTTCAAACAACAATAATTCTTAAAGTAATAAACATACAGCTGTAAACTTTACGTTGT
>DWHP01005220.1:0-12060 GCA_018247895.1 Parnassius honrathi
ATACTAAGAGTTATAAACATGCTATACAACTATATCAATACACGTTTTCACCCAGTTTTGTCGGTAATTTCACTATTTATAAAAAACAATATTCTCTCATCACTTTGTTTCTTAGCGTTGTTAGGCTGTCGCGAACAATATTGTTTAGTATAGAGATTGTGGCTAAAATTGGAGTCAAAATATAACAGTTATATTGAACTTTTTGGTTGATCTCATAGGGCACAGCATCTCGTCCCTCACCAAATTTCGTTTGGACCACCATTAATAGAAAATCTTGTATATTTCTCACTACTGGGCACAGGCCTTATTGTTTCCGAGAGGGCTTCAAGGCAAGGAAAAGCAAGGTACGCCCCAGTGCGTGTTGATATACTTCATTTATCTTTGTAATATTTTGGGATATTTTGAACTAGGAAAATTTTGAATAATTGCACATGCTCATTGACTTGGTAATTGCAGTACTAGAGATTTTTGTGTAGAGAAGGTAAGGTTTATAAACTAGCACACAGTACACTTGAAATGTATTTTGTGACTCACAAACAGCTACGTATATCCTTAATTAAAAATCAAAACGCAGATGCGTGGGCTTCCCTGTGCACTGAGATCAAATGCCTCTTTATACCCAAAAAATATCTCGGGTTATATACACACACCATATGAAACACAGCATCCTTAAGCTGATAATTTATGCTGGTATTCCATTAGAACGGGGTCCATTCACTACTAAGCTAATTTAATTTCTCTTGTCGTCGGTCACAATATAAGGCTCATAAGATGTTCTTATTGATTAAGTACAGTGCAGCGGTTAGAGGTACTTTCCGGTAAAAGCGACCACTTGCAAAATATATTTCCCAATATTTGAAAGGAAAATTGTATGCGTGTAAGTCCGACCACAAACTATCACCGACCCGTTTAAAAAAAATAAACAAGGCATTAAGGTAAAATAAAGTTAAAGCTTATGTGTCCCAATCCTGAACACAGCCTCCTTTTATTTTTGACACGGTTTTAGGACAAGGAAATGTTTGCCGCACTAATCCAATGCTTGTTGTCGGACTTCACATATGTTGGCCTGAATTAACCAGGTAATGTTTGGGAAAATGGCATGGGGTTATTGACTTGGTGATACGATACTAGAGATTTATTTTTAGTTTAGGGGTTACAAACGAACACACAGTATACCTGAACTGAACTGAACTTAGGGCCGTACCAGTTATCTAGCCGAAAAAAGTTGTAACTGACATTTGCAGTTACATATAGTGAAAGTATCAGCTAGCCGAACGAACGAACAAACGAACACACAGTATACCTGAACTGAACTGAACTCAGGGCCGTACCAGTTATCTAGCTGAAAAAAGTTGTAACTGACATTAGCAGTTACATATAATGAAAGTATCAGCTAGCCGAAAAAAGTGGTAACTGATATTCGCAGTTACATATAGTGAAAGTGTTAGCTAGCCGAAAAAGGTGGTAACTGACATTCGCAGTTACATATAGTGAAAGTGTTAGCTAGCCGAAAAAAGTGGTAACTGACATTCGCAGTTACATATAGTGAAAGTGGTAACTGATATCCGCAGTTACACAAGTGATAAAATCAGCTAGTTTAGTTGATAATAGCTGCTAGTCAGTAGTGTTAGAAAACCAGCTACTACCAATAGATATTTTGATACTACCGTACAATTTAAAGAAATCTTTTGAAATATACAGTGACCAACCAATAGTGAACAACCGTAGTTGAACAACCGTGGTCAATAAACAATAGTTATAAAATTTCGCGACTAATCAATCAGTCGAACCGCTGGCCACTACCTTGCTATTTGTATTTATAAATCGTGCATTTTAATTTTGAACCTCAGTCCACAGTATCCCAGCGGCACCCAAAAAGACGGCATTGGAAGTATCCTCCGGAACCTATAGGTGTAGGACGTGAGCGACTCGCGAAGTATCATCGACAACATTTACTCCGGAGAGTTTCACCCGTCCGGCACATAAATGTTATTATATAGTAGTGTAGTTATTAAATTTATTAGTAGCTCATTCAAATTCATTTCAAAGTTCATTTGTTGATAGATGACGCTGTTTTGAAATCTAAATCTTTGAAATCTAGATCTTCGGCTCAGAATACGGAGAAATGTATTCCGAGATTGTCAGCGTAGTTTCAAATTATGACATAACGGTTAAATTTTAAACTTTATTTATAAACTATTTAATTTATTAGTAACTAAAGGTACAATATTCTAATGATTCCATATGATGATAGATGGGGCTGTTTTAAAACTGAAATGTAGATCGTCGGCGTAGTTTCAAATTATTACACCAAGGTTAAAATTAATTTCAATATTTGTTAAGAAATATGGTATTTATTTGAAACAAAATACCCGCCATCCCGCTTATAACTAACGGAATCATATTTAATAAAAAAAAATCCACCTAAAGGAAGGAACGTACCTAACCTTCTTTTTTGAAGTTGCGTAATCGGATTAAAGTAATGTATAAGTTGCCCGGGTTATTAACTACCTATATACAAAATTTCATTAAAATCTGTCCAGTAGCTTTTGCGTGAATACACACAAAAATTCTAAAATCCTGTAATTTGGCTTCAGTACGCATTATATAGTTACCTGGACTTGTTTTTTCAAGAATATATTAGGATTACAGATCCGACTTTTCTACAGATTATTACTACTATTAGATATTATATGTATAGATTAAAAAGACGCTGTCACGCTCTGTTTCCCTCTGCCGCTTCTTACGACACCCAAGGGAGGATACGGGGCAGTGGATATTCCCACACCGTCGCTATACTGTCATATTTCTTAGTAGTTAAATCTTAAAAAGTTTTAAAATAAAAGAAATGAAATACGAAAACGAATTTATTCAAATAAAGTTTACAGTAATTGTAACTTAATTAAACTACGTATTATAAACTAAGAATTTTGATGTAAATATCTATTTAAATACGAAATATGTGAGGTAATCATTACAAAACTAAAGGAATTCATTTGCGAGTTTGCATACCCATAGAATTAAATTTAACCCCCGGCCATACATTCGTCGAGAAGCACGGGAAGTAACGAGGCGAGGAGGCAGATGCCACAATACTCGTCATGCCGCACGTCATGCCCAGTGCTTCCTGTTTTGTCGGTTTTTTTTGACCGCAAGTCACAGGACTAGCAATATGAGCACGAGTGGCCGGCCACATCATCGCGCGAACGCAATTACAATTCGAATCGAACGCTCGTTACGGTAGTGTCGTTCTACTGCGATGAATAGATGTCATTCACCATCTCCGTTGGCGAGGACGACGATCTATATTTCTTTTCTAGCTCGCGCGCTTCAACAGTTTCAACATCCATTGTGTTGCAAACGCGAGCGACCTAGCGCGGAGCTGCGGAGCGTCGCGATTAATTGCGTAAGTTGAGCAGTGTGTGGGCAGAGAGGGCAATATCTCGGCAGCGTGAGAAGCAGAGCCAGTGCGATGAGCAGCGCAAGGAGCAGCGTGAGGAGCATTGTGTGGCCGAGCCATTAGGTTTAAAACATTCGGTAGGGCAAATTGTAAAAGGTAGTGCCTTTATGATAATTGATGACGACAGTATCTCAAGTTCTTAAGGCACATAAGACAAAATAACTTTAGGCTTATTATATTAATCAACATCAGACAACTTGTTTTGTGGTTATCACTAATAGGTAACCCTGAAACACTACTCGTCGAATGGCATGGGAAGTAGCGAGGAAAGGAGACAGAGACGTAGCGTGGCCACAACACTCGACATGCCGCACATCATGCCCAATTTTTTCTCTGTATATTATTTACTCATGTGATAATATGGCTCAATGATGACGATAAGTTCACTATTCATGATTTTTAAATGACGTGTGACGTGCTTCCGTACCGAGCGTTAGATTCGGACTGCGTTTGCGCCTTTGCACGAGTGTGTAGCTAGCCACTCGCGCTCATATTGCCAGTCCTTTGACTCGCGCCCAAAAAACCGACAAAACAGGGAGCGATGGGCATGACGAGTATTGAGGCCACACTGCGTCTCTGCCTCCTTTCCTCGCTACTTCCCATGCTACTCGAAGAGTGTGTGGCTGGGGGGCTAGGAACTTTTATGTATATGATTGTAAAATGTAACGTAAATTCGGGAAAAGGAAAATTAGGTTGGTAAATGAAGATACATTATGTATATATTATCATATTTTAGGTTGCAAAATATTAAGATATCGATATCTAACGACAAAGGATTCTACTCCAGCTGTTATATATAACTAGTTGTCAAAATAATATAATTTTATTTGATTTAAATACACAGAGGTAACAATGTATGAATACATAGAAGGCAATGGTAGGTAAGAGTTAATTTATTACATTATTTCATTCGTTCATTCAGTGAGAGCAAAAGGAATAACTAAATGTTTTTTCTATAGTCTGTTCGCTAAGATAGTGTCGGTACCATGGAGTATAGAGGTAAGGAGGACAATGTCCCTTAGGAGAATAGTTCAAAATGTGTCCATCTGTAAGCAGTAAATAACAGTTCAAAAACTCTGCACAACAGCGCTCGAGTAGCTAGAGGGTATGAAATGAACTTAGCAGTTGTCGACGGAGTGAAATGTGCTGAGTTGACAAATTTAATATTTGTGGTAACTAGAGTAGTTGATAAAACTGCAGTATTTAAAACCTCAACTACTTACTTTGTGTTAAATAATTTAGTAATATATTTACTGAATAATTTACCGAGAAATAGTCTCCGTAAAACACGTTGAGAGTGATTTTGAAAACAAAAATTTTGAAAACAATAAAATAATTATTATAAAAAGAATGATGGTGAAAGTCTGTGCAATACAAAAAATATAAAAAGTTCTTTAAAATTTACACTGTAGCTACAGTGGCGCCACCCTTATTTAGAGCTTTTCTACGGACACTTTTTTATACAGAGTTTGTTCTCCTTATCTCTACACTCCGCAGTTGGTACACCTGGAGGCGCAATTGTTTTATTATTTTCTTTTAATTTTATTATTTTTTGCAGTGTTATAAATGTTTTTCAATTCTAATAATAAAATAGAATACTATTTTATTATAAACACAAGTTAGGTAGCAAAGATAATTTAAATGAAAAATATAATTAGGTGGGTGGGTAACATAAACGAAAGTATAATGGACACTATTCTTCATCACTCGAAGTGTCGAAGTCATTGCTACCTGTGTTTAAAAAAAGGCGTTTAACGAAATGACGTTCTGAATCCATATTAAAGAAAAAAAAAGAAGAAAAGAAAAAATATTCTCTGTATACGTAGCAGAGTCAGCAAAAACAACCTTTCACAACGGCGTTTCGTTTTAAAATGCTAAATCCAAATTTTCCTCCGGGTGTACGCTGCACGCCGACAAGATGCGGCGCGTGCCGTGACGTCGCAACACAAAGGTGACCGTATCTAAGCGAACAGACTATACAGAAATCAGAAAGTTTAATATATTTTTGTCATAAATTGAAAACAATATATCTGAGTATTGAAATCTGTTGTGGTTGCGAATGCGCTTGTTTTTTTAAACTTTAAATATCTAGTTAGGTACTTAGGCTATGAACCTATGGAGCGTTATTAACCCCTGTCCGTAGCAGTAAAGGAACTGCCATTCTATTTTGATGCTCATGAGACGGTAACGCTCGCAAACTTTTTTTTATAGAATATGGGTGACAAAGCAGCACGCAGTCGACCTAATGTTAAGCTGTAGATGCTGTGGCCTAAAGACATCTACATTTATCCTCGATTAAGAATCAAAATGCAAATGCGTTGTCACCCATGAGGACTAAGATGGAATTCATTACCAATAAATATGGTCTCTGGTTCTTATCACTAACAATACGAAACACAGTAGCATTAAGCTATTCTTTTACACTGGTATTCTCTGAGGGCGAGGTACTATCCCGTTCGAGCCGACCCATTTGTGCTACAACCACCATATTGCTGCAGCATAGCTCTATCACGGAAAACGATTGGCGAGAAATGATTTCAAGTCGGGCGGGCACAAGCACATGCGAGTTATTTGCAATGGATTCGATTGCCAGAAAAGTCCTCAGAATCGCAGATAGATCTGACGACTGGCCTACGCTATTCTAAAAGTTGCCATTTAAACATAGTGATTTTAATAATTTGTTGACCGCCGGTGCGTCGCTAACCGCAAACAACCACACGCGCTGCGGTAGATTTACTATAATAGTCTTTTACCTACATTTCTTATATTCTACTTGTGTCCCGGTCGAACTACCGCTGCTGGCGTGGGCAAATACCGCTCCATATAGTTCTTAGCCCAAACTGTTTCCAGCGCATTTGACAAATGCATTCAAACATTAATAAATTATGCACTTACATATTTTTTTGGATTTTTTACCTAAACTTTTAGTTTCTTAGTTGTTTTACTTTTTCGTGGTGGCACGCCCGCCGGCCCAGGGACCTTCCAAGCTTCGAAGTTTGGTTGTCGTAGTTCTTTGCAGTTCACGAGTGGGTTGACGTCATTTGGAGTCTCCATAACTCTTGGCTGGGCTTGACTCAACATGATCTCATTGGCACAAATCACGTTACTCAGCGTGGTTTTTCTGATTTCAGCCAATTGTTCTATAGAATAAAAATTGTGATGTTAAAATAAATTTATGAAAAAGATAATCTATAAGAACGGTATGCAATCGAAGTATTTTCCGAATATCACTTTCTTTTGATGACGTTGGGAGTATTTGCCTCAATCTTTACGCTCGGTTTAAATTTAGAATATGGGTTTCACAAAGTTATGATAACAATCAATCACATTAGCGTGCAATTAAAAAAATATGAATAAATAAGTTTTAATCATCTAACTATACAGCCTTACAAAGTCCATTGCTAAACTTATGGCAATAAAAAACTAACAGTCCACCTGATGGTAAGTGGTTGCTGTGAGCCATAGACGTCTACATATATCCCCGATTACGAAACAAAATACAGATGCGTTTTCACCCCCGAGGACTAAGATGGAATACCTCGTTTCGAGTAAAAAGGGTCTCCGGTTCTCTAAAACCATACGAAACACAGCAGAATTGAGCTGCTATTTTACGCTGGTATTCTGTGAGAGCGAGGTCGCACGAATGGGTCGAGCCGACCCATTCATGTTACAACTATACTACATACTAATACAACTGCAGGATGGCTCTACCACGTCGTCGTTAAGTCCTGTGGTGTTACTGTCACTTTGACTTAAAATGATAGGTTTATAGACTGCGTAATGGACGGATGGATAAAATGCGGAGGAAACCCCTCAGAATGTAGAGGAGGCTTTGTGGCGAATTTGTTTGGCATTGAGTTTGGCGCTGAGGGTTGCGTGTTCGACTTCAGCACGGAAAAAGTATTTGTATGGCAAATAAATCGTTTAACTGGTTCTAAATGTATGTCCTTGTACAATTTATGTATGTACGCTGTCTCCTTGACAAAGTTGAAATTTGAAACTATGGGACGTGCATAGTGCATTGTTTGCATATTTTATTTATATAATGTGCAGAAAATATTATTATGTTTTGTTTAATTTTTTGTTAAATTTTATTACGTTTTAATTGTTTTAAAAAAATGGCCGGCCTTTTGCCACTTCAGCTTACTCGGTAATCCGTTGGGCCATGTCGGTCACTCTGGTTCTACTGCGGATGTCCTTATTTCTAAGTTTAGCACGCAGAGAAACTCCGAACATAGCTTCTCCATAGCTCGCTGAGCGACTTTGAGCTTCCACATACGGCCAGCAGTTAAGGACCACGTCTCAGTTCCATAAGTCATTACTGGCAACACGCAATAGATGTACAGTCTTGTTTTCAGGTTTTGACGTATAGCTGACGAGAAGATGTGTCGTAATTTCCCGAACGCTGCCCAGCCGAGTTGAATCTGTCGATTGACCTCTCGGCCGAAGTTGGACTTACCTAGTCGGACTATTTATCCGTGGTAAACATACTCGTCAACAACTTGTTTTAGTATATTGTGTATTAGTATATACTAATACTAATACGTAATTACAAAGACCGCGTCAAGTCAATTACACGAGGGCGAGAGAGAAAGTGCGCGCTGAGACTGTGTTACACTCACTGACCCGGCGTGAACGCGATGACAGGGTCCCCGGTCTCGTACCAGTAGCGGTCAGCGCGCTTGAGGCGCAGGAACTGGTCGGCCAGCAGACACGTGAGCGTGGGGCCCAGCAGCCGCCCGCGCGGCGCCTCCGCCAGCGCGCCCGTGTACAGGTCGATGTCGTCCACGCTCCTGCGGCACACCCACACCCTCAACAGACAAGAATACACGGACCACAAACTATGTCTCATTACCAATAACTCCAGCATGACTCTACCACTTATAGATTTTTATATGTGGTAAAGCCACGATGCAGCTATGTTATGGATGTGGCACTAATTAGTCGACCCGACCGTAGGAAGACCATGCGCTCAGAGAATACCAGCGTACAATAGCAGCTTAATGCTGCTGTGTTTCGTATGGCGAGTGCAGTGAACCGGAGATCCTTTTTACTGGAAACGAGACAGTTGTCTTTCAGAGTTACAATGCATCTGCATTCTGATTCATAATCGAGGATAGATGTAGATGTATACGGGCCACAGCATCCACTTACCGTCAGGTGGACTCTACGCTCGTTTGTTAAAAGGATCTCCGATTATCTACACTCGCCATACGAAACACCGCACCATTAACCTGTTATTTCACGCTGGAATTATATGAGGGCGTGATCGTTCCCCGGTCGAGCCGACCCATCCCGCTACAACAATATAGCTGCAGCATGGCTCTACCACGTATGAGCTTTACTTACCATAGTTACCTAAATTTACCTTAATGTTATGTACATTTACTCACTTACTACACGAACACGGAATCACGTATACAGATGCATCTAGAATCATTTGCTATCAACAACAATGGTTTTTTCGTTATAGTTACAGCCTATTAAAGTCCACTGCTGAACATGGGCTGCCCCCATAGATTGCCCCATAGAGCCGATATTTGCCTTAGTTGCCATGCTTGGCAAGCGGGTTGGCAGCCGCAGTTTTTTATTTTTAGTCGTTATCAGGAAGACGCTGCTGCCCATCTCCTGATTTGTTTTCCTGTCGCCACTTACGACACCCATGGTCGAGCTGACCCATTCCTGCTACCATCATAACATAGCTGTAGTATAGCTCTACCACGTACAGATTGCGCGTACAAACTGCACGTGTAATTTCCGAATCGATCTCGAACTTATTTTTTAAATAACGATTTATAATGTTTTCGCGAACACTACGCATTAAAATGAAACGAATTGCTCACGGATATTTTCGCGTATATTAACTTATTTTAAGCTCTCGACATTTCGAGCACTTTACAGCGCCCATGGCCACGGGGGGACTGAGGTAGGTTTGCCAAATCGGAAGAATAAAATATCGGGATTATGGGGAGATCGCGAGAAATAAATATTAAAAATAAAAAGTTTACTGTTTTTTTTAAATTAAGGGGCCACAGAAAGTACTTTAAACAAAACTAAATTAAATATACTTAATTTTTAGGTTGCCTCATGTATTTGGCATTGGACTTTACTAGAGTGCACCAATGTGGATCCTTTAGTAATATTCAGAAATGATTTAATATTCAAACAATTAACTTCAAAGTTCAGTCTAATTAGTAATCACTTTTTAAAGGTCATTTGTTAACATTCCGAGGAGCTGTTTGTCTGGGGATTTGGAGTTTTGTCGGGAGTCTCGTGATCATTTGAAATGTCGGGAGAATCCCGACTATCTGGGAATCCTGTGAGGTATTCGTCATCCCATTATCATAATTAATTAAGGCTACATTTAGATTAAAATTATAAATTTTTAGTCTGATCTTAAAATAAGTTATTATACGCGATAAAATCCGTCAAAAAAGTTTTACTTACTTATAAATCTTGTAGATCCTCTCACGAGAGAGTTCGTCGAAGATGTCGTCGAGATCGGTGAAGTTCTTTGGCCTGGAGAGGCCACAGTGCTCGCGCCAGGCTGGGTAGGCGGGCAGGCCGTGATCGCGGCCGCGTTGGATGTTCAGCGAGATGAGATCCAGCCCGCACGGGCCCGAACTCTGCGGCTGCCAAGACGTGTTGACTGCCACTGGACGCTCGAAGAGGTGGTTGCTTAGCTGGGTCAACAAATGTAGAACTAAAGCAACGCCCTACGTACCTGTTTCTGGTAAGCACGTCGGGTTACTTGCGGGTCTTATGGTGGCATCTCACTGCGTGTGTTATCACGCACCACGCCGCGCCCGCACGCGTAACGCGCAGTGTACGGCTTTAGACATGCACGCCACGCCACGCTGCGCCACGCCCTTGAAGTTACCGACTCTAAACGGATAACACACGCCGCGCCACGTTTGGCTGCGCCACGCCTGCCCGCACCGCGCCGCGCTAAGTCCTTCACAATGCGCGTGGCGCATGCGGGCGCGGCGCGGCGCGTGATAACACACGCGGTGAGTAGCCGGCTTTAAGCGTCTCTCCTCATCACTTTTGGGATGTGGGCGAGGTCAAAGTCAACTTCAAGTATTACACGCCTTAAGCGCAAAGCGCGTAGCTATGTTCTACTGGCGCGTAAAAATCCGACATTTTGTCACAAGAAACCGTATCTAACAATCATATTGAACATATAAATAATATAAAAAGCACATTGAAAGAAAGATAAACAATTGTTGAATTTTTTTTAAACGATTAATTGCTATTTTTACATTAAAAAAGTAGTTTTAGTGGCTTATGAAGTCGATTTATCAAGCCAGCACGGCGGGGTAAACACGATAACTTTCGAAAATATCAATTGTTCAACTCAATCTATTTTTTAATCTCTTCATCTATTCGTATCATGTGGGAAGCCATGAAATGGCTTTTCAATTTTGTTTTGTTTTTGTTTAGTTCTAATAAAAAAAATTCGGCTGAGAAATTCCGAAATTTCCGGTGTCTTCAGTAGCTTTGTAATAGTATATTTTACTAAATACCGATACATTTTGACTTACTCTGTGCTCGGCCGCCGTCGTGAGTTACTGTATCATTTGTTTACAGCGGTTCGATAAAAAATATCGATTGCTGTAGAAATACAAAATATTCCCAAAACCAAATTTGATACATACTGGACCAAGGTAAGATATTATTATTATTTATATAATTACAGATTTTTATTATAATATATTGTTTCGCTAAAAGTACGTAGGATTTAAATACTTTCTGTACTTTCTAGTCTTGGACTTTATGGAATGACCTGAAGGTGTACTTCGGTATCTGCTACTGGAACTCCTCGAAGAGTAAAACTATGTGTGCCGAGTTTGGCTTTGTTTTATTAGTTATGATGAGATTTTTTTCGATGTGGTGAATGCTAAATTAAAATACTGGTTATTACTAGATTAAAAACTTTTTGAAAGCGAAATAAAGTTGATGAGAAATTAAATTTATTACTAGTCAGTACAAATTACTAAAACTTAAAGTAATACTAAAGTTGATTTTTGATCGTTTTAAGATAATTCTGTTAAAAATTTTAGTAATTTGAAATAATATTTTTTTTTGAAAATCAATAATATCTAATAACATAGTAAAGTTAAAAAAATATTTTCTACTGTTGATTGAGATTTTTTTCTACATTTTCACGATCACATATTCTTTAAAAAAATCGTCATATGAGCATTATGAGTCGTGCACTTTTGGATTTTTCAAACTTTTTCTTATTGACGTTTGACATAAAATTATCTGAGTTACATAGATTCGAAGTTTTTTTTTCTCGGACAACTGAAAACATCTCAACAAAAGAGACCGAGAGGCAGACCTAAAAAGCGTTGGAGTGTGTGAAAGAAGATCTAAGGAAGGTGGGAAAGTTTACCAGCTGGAAGAAGGTCGCGAGGCACCGTGACAACTGGAGGAAGATTGTTGACCCACAAAGGGTTGTAGCGCCAACGGAAGAAGGAGACAGATTAGAAGTAATAGTAATAAAGTTATTTGTGAAAACTAGTGTGTATTTAAAATACTTTAAAAAATTGATTTATAACATGAGCGCACATACGCCACGCACATTTGGATTTACG
>DWHP01005221.1:0-12060 GCA_018247895.1 Parnassius honrathi
ATTATTTGACATTTTTCTTTAATTCTATTTTTATATTTGACATTGTTAGTATTTTTCATGAAATTTTTAAACTTTATTTACATAATATAAATGAAAAATTATCAATAATTGACATATAATACTTACTGAAATTTAATTTTTAAAATAAATGTGGATGTGTGTATTATTTATTCTGATATTTTATAAATTATTTAATAATAATTTATATATTGTGTTATGTGTAGTATGAATACTGTAATTTAATTGAATTCCATATTAATTAAAATTTAAACTATGCTACGCTCGTACAGGCTGTCACGTTCTGTAAATATATTTTTAATACAGTTGCTCAAAAACTGGCGTATTGCAGGGACGTATAGCGTTCGGGATGTGGATACACTCTTATCTATGGCTATTACATACTCGAGCTTTTTCTTTACTTTTTCCGAATTCGTGCGTTCTCTTTCCCAACTGTCAAAATAATGTCTATTAAAAAGAAAAAACCAACCACGAAGTTTTTACCAAAAAAAATTCATAGAAATTTTTACGATTCATGCAAATATTTCTAAAAAGAAGCTACTAATATATTTCAATATCAGATGTAATGATTTCATTCCATGAGTTAGGTTAGGTTTTATTTCATTGCATCTCATTAAATTTTATGTTCATTTCATATCCATAAACAAATTCTACCGAATGGGCATAGTTCCCTTTGCCTACCCAGAATGGGTGAAGAAAACAAAAAATCTCTACCTATATTCTTTTACGGTTGGCGCCATTTTCCAAAAATGTTCTTTGCGAGTTTAGTTGTTTGTTGCACGAAATGAGTAATTTCGACGATATTTTGTTTGAATTAACACCACCGGAACTCAGTATAATTGCACAAAGTGCTTCGGAGAACATTTTACCGGAAAAGTCAAAAAGTCGCTACATATCTACATACGACGAATTTATTACTTGGAGAGAAGAGAAAAAAGCAAATAGTTTTTTAGAAAATGTTATGTTGGCATACTTCTCTGAACTCTCATCAAAATAAAAACCTTCTACGTTATGATCGAGGTTTTCAATGATAAAAATTATGCTGAAAATAAGGAACAACGTGAATATAAGCGGAAAGTTTTTGAACGAAGCCCCCGATGATCGTTATTTAGCCACGTATTATATTTAGCAAGGTAATTTATTAATACAGTTACAGTTTACGAAATCGTAAAATACTGTCAATATATTATTTAAAAAAATATTAATCAAATCCTTTTTTTGTAGGTTGCGCTGATTTTTGGCGTTGTTGGAGCTTGCCGCAGAGAGGAGTTAGCCAATATTAATTTAAAAGATATTGAAGCCCATGGAAAAATGCTACTAATCAAGATTCCGAATACAAAAAATAAAATACTGAGAAGCGTTGTTGTTGAAGGAGATTTTCTTAGAATATTCCAAAAAATATCAATCAGCGGTCCCAAAAGGCAAAAATCGACCGTTTTTCCAAAATTATCAAAAAGAGAAGTGTAGAGCTCAAGCGATCAGGATAAACAAATTTGGTAATATGCCAAAAGAAATAGCTAGTACGTTTCTTGGTCTGCCGGATGCTGAGTGTTATACTGGGCGCAGCTTCAGGAGAACCTCTGCTACATTATTGGCAGATTCAGGAGCCAATTTAACGTCCTTAAAGCGACTAGGAGGTTGGAAGTCAGACATAGTTGCAGAAGGCTATATTGCTGATTCATTAAACAACAAACTAGAAACTAGGAAAAAAAATCACACAATCCATTAATTTAAAGTCCAGTCCGTCTCCTTCATATGACAATACTGAAGAGAACGTTCGTCCATCTACCTTCGTTGATAATGATAATTCATCAGATCCAATTCCATCAACTAGCAAACGCCATTGTATAACACCTTTGACAAATATACATGAACAATCATACGAAATTAATAACAGTTTGTCTCAAACAGAAAGTATGCAACCTAAAACTTCCCCAGTTAGTATAAAAAAACTGTACAAATTTCAATGTTTATATGAATTGTATCTTTTATAAGAAATAAATGATTAGTTAGTTGAGTTTATTGTGTTTTTATTATTTTATTAAGTTGCTTAATTTTTTCGCAACTGTATTAAAAATAGTTGTTCAGTACACGTGCGGAACCGTCATTGCAACTTGTTCGGACTGTCAACCCTCACCTTCGGCTGCGCCTCGGCTCGGATAGACATTTGTTGGAACTCTTTGCAATGACAGGCTTTCCGCACTCGTAATGAAATAAGTATACTATTCCGTTTTAAACGAATGAAATCTTCATCATTACGGTAATTTCTATGTAATTCTTGAAATTGATCATTACTGAGATTTTTGACTAATTCTTCCAATTTACGTAATAAAAACTTAAATGAATCCACGAATCTAATCCGTAAGGATATATATTTTTCTTTATTTTGAGGGATAACTTCGACTTCACCACCACGAAAGTTTAACGCGTGAACAATAAAATGAGCATCATTGTGACTAAGGTTGTGTAAAAATATTGGTATACGACGTTGTGTTCTGAACTTCGAACTACATGATTTATGAGCCAACGCAAACATCCAACATACCGCGGTCAAACCGTTAATATTTGCTGCTAATATAAACTTGTAATTAAACATATAAAATAAATTGCTGGGGAAACAGAAATAACATAACAATGCTGTATTATTTTCCATTTTCAAATACCCTTTCGCATTTATCATATTAGTAAGGGAAGTTATATTTCCATCAGTATTATCTGTTTATACTTTTCCTATGTGATTTCGGCATAATATCACTAGTATATATAATATCACAGAACTGAGAGCGGAAAAATTTAATTCAATGTATTTTTTATTCCCATTTTTTTTTTTGGGTGATTTACACCATTTGTTCTCACAAGGGACATGAATGAGAAAATTAGAAAGAAAATAATAATTTCTGTTTTAAACATGATTTATTGTCAACATTAAAACATTATTGTAGAAAAACATTATTTTTTAAATATACAAGTTTAGTAGTTTAAACATTTTTCAGGAAAATACAATCCTAAGTTCGTGATATTATTTATAGTCCTTCTAAAAAACAAATATATAAGAAAAATAAAGAATATTTAAATCGATTCAGGCTAAAAATACGTATATGTTACATAACCGAATTAAAAATAAAATTCTATTATAGAATACTTAGAAGGTCGTTACCGCCAAGGTCTACATTGAGCAGATCCCTGCCATTAGACGCACATTTATTCTTAGTTGCAACCAAAATGAGAGCGTCAATCAATCTGGTAATAATACACTCTATACTGGCAAGATTGTTCTTGTCGCCGTTTTCGATTTTGTTAATCAGGGACGCCAGCTGTAGCAATGTGTTAACATCCGCAGGTGCTGCGGGGACGGTCGTTACTGTCTCCACACAACCGTGTGGGGGATAGCGTGGTGGAATGCATTGCTGTGATTGCTGCCCTAAGACCACCTGTAAGATCACACAATAAAAAATTTAAACTTAGCCGAATTACTTACTACGCTGTTACAAAATAATAAATGTTCATACTTACTCCACAACACACCGCTACGAATAAAAGTACTAAGAATTGATTCATTGTTAGAACTATGCTGTGCAATAGGAAACGACTGTTTATATATTATAGTAAAATTATTGCAAAATGTCTCATTGCCTAATGTTGACTAACAATATTTTCTTATTACAAAATAATCAAACTTTTATTGAGCCTTAATAAATCAAGCATGGGCCGTGGTAGCGCAGAAGCTAAACGCTCGCTGTAAATTTCACAGTACGCCAACGACCCGGGTTCGATCCCCACTGACACCAATGAAATTGTTAATTGCAGTTTGAAGCGACAGTATCCTAATTGAAGGGCGTGGACCGTGAACACAAAAATGAAGTTATTTATTGCTATTTACTACATGAGTGACGGTGAAGGAAAACATGACTTTGAAATATCTCGAACATTTAACGTCTCGAATGTGTATTCCCATTCGGCTTTTCTATTTTCAAATGTTGCATGTTATATACAACATTCTGTTTAGAATCATTTACGTTAAAGGTGCTCGCCCTGTTAACCTCTTCTTTATTTACTTTTAATTTCGTGATCTTTCGTTTCATTGAAGGTTTTCACTTCATTCTTAATTAATTTTTGAAGCATATTAATTTCATTTTTAGGTTTAGGTTTAGTTGAGTTTAAATTTTTCGCTATTTTCATTATATATGAAATAATAAATTATTTTTTTACTTTTCGCAGTCATCAGTTTTTAGCACTTTTGTCCGTATTATTGTGTCTTTTCACTTCTTTCACTTTAAACTTTATTTCGGTTCAGCTATGCACAGTTCATAAATAAAAAAATCGATATTAATATTCAAGCCCCCACCCCAGACTCTGAACCAACCCCAGAAAACAACATTCTCCAAGACACCTCTCCACTTCACGGACGACAAATTGTAGGCATAACGCCTACTTTGCAATTCTTATATTGATGGCTTCTTATTTATAATATATCCTGGTCACGGCAACAAATTGTAATGCTTCCCCCTCTCCCTTTTTAAAAATGGCCGTATGTAATCTATCCGTTCTATACATATAATAAAAATTTATATTGCATATGTCTGTACATTTTATATTTTTGTAACAAAATTAATTGAGAGGGACTAAAAATGAGTAACTTAATACATTTCTATCATTTTTAGAATTGTCTGTCTGTCTATCGGTTTGTTTGTTAACTTATCATGTGGAAAGTACTAATTTATATCAAAATAATCGATGGAAAATTTGTGAAGCATATCTTCGTCTTAAATTTAATCTTTGTTTCATTAAAATCGGTTCATCCTATCAAAAATTATGATTAATATTCTGAAGTATAGGTACGAATTTGTTCAATGGTGATGTTGAGTGATGAAGGATATTTTTGTAATCAAATAATTTAAAATAGTGTTCTACAATTATATAATTGTATCGCAACACAATAAACAAAGATATTAAAAAATAACGCAATAAATATTTACAAAAAATATATATATTCCAAGATCTTAGTTAAAAAAGTACAATAGTTAACCAATGTCACCGATAGGTGGTGTTGTGAAAATTATTCATTAAATTTTAAGGTGTGTTTATAGTTTTTTTCTTAACCGCCGTGTACCTACAACACATTAAATCAAATTTTGAAAGAGTTATTAACAAATTTTTTGGTTTCGGCAGGGATCATATCAATCATATAGAAGATTGGCAGTAAACATACAATGCTGCCCTTTTGCACTTCCAAAAGATTTATTATTTAAATTGTCGTGAAATTGGAAAACTACGTTACCCTATTTTGAGTTTTTTTTTAATATTATTCCTACCCGTTCTTCTCTAAATATCATATAATTTTCATTTTGTTTTAATAATAAATTAAAAACAATATTTAATATAGATGGCGCTGTAAGTATTTTCAAGCACCATAAGGTTTCATTATAAACGAGATATGCAGGACACATAACATGTAAGTAATTACTTTGCTTGTTGCTTTCAACGCAACGTTTGTATTGGACCAGCAAATATTTCTTTTTTCCTTTTATCCAATCGCCGTTACAGCATTTTAAAGTCCACGCTGAACATAGGCCTCCCCATTGATTGCCTCATATTTGGCGTCATTGATGTATATAACTTAATGTTTGGCATAGTTTCCACGATCTATCACTCATACTTTACCCGATAATGGAGCCGAAGAAGCGGGTTGTATATTATAATATACAGCCAATATAATGTGGTCCACGATTGAGTACATTGTACTCAAAACAATGTACTCAGCCGTGGTACTGAGTACAGTATTCAATGAAATGTATATATAAAAAAGGATATCATTGTAGGCATTCTCATACTTCTTGGAAGAGTCCATAGTGCCACCCTGACACATTTGTTCTCTTTAGTTTGGAATTTGGAATTAGTAATAAAGTGCATATTATTAATTTATGTTTTTATTTGTTTAGTTAATAGGTACTTAAAATTAGACAAAACTCTTACTATATCAATTTATATTTTTTTTATCGCGTTTGCAAATAGCATTTATAAAATTTAATTTATATTGGACATAGTTAAAACGAACGTAATAAAATTTAATTTGTAAAGTTAGTTTTGTCATTTACCGACAGATATCACCGTTCACTGTGTATCTACTATAATATACTCTATATATAATGAGTCAAAGATACTAAGCTGTACTGAGTGACTACCTAAACTGCTTGAAGTAGAAATCCAAAATTTGGACAGTAGGTAGCTAGCTACCTACCTTTTGTTAGTGTATGTGTAGTTTATGACGTAGATATGCGCTATGAAATCATGTTGGAAAATTCAATCGCTGAGAGTGTGAAATAAGGGTGTTATTTTTGTTATTAATTACTTTTTATTTTTACAGTTTATTATTTTATTACAAAAATATTTCACAAGGCGATTGACTCGTTACTTATTGAGAGTACAGTATTTAAAAAATAAATAAATACGTATTTTGCGATTACAAAATAACCCGTTACGATAAAGAGCGCAGAGGCAGAGGGTATGACATTTTATATGGAAATAAAATATTTTGGTATTTCTTAAAACAATCTCTGACCGGGGGAGGGTCAAGCGGCTAGAGAATGTTCAATTTGAAGGAAGAAAAATTATTTAAGTAATTAAATAATAAAATTTGCCTCCTACGGTTTTAAAAAAGGGTTCAAATTTTGTAAAAAATATTGTATTAAATCTACAACTCAAACCGCTGGATATAGATGCGTTAAATTGGAACAACAACTTCCTTTTACTAAGTAGGTATCCACTAAGAAAGAATTCTTGAAAAATTAAAATCCTTAGACAGTAAAATAAGGTTTTGAGAATATTTTTTTACGGAGTGGTTTCATATTGGTATAGGGAAAATTATTAAATGATTATTGTAACTTTAATATTAGTACGAGTGCTTTAGGATTAATATAATGCAATTAGTTTTTCTCTATATCTCTATCTATAATATTTCGCCTTAAAGTGTTAAAACCAGGATACAACAGGTTTGCGCGGAAAAAATGGTTTTCGATTACATGGTGCTGGGGAAATCCGTAAAAATAACATAACATAACATCCGTATAAATTACAGAACTCTACAAAAATCTGCCCCTAATGATCATTATACATATACAATCTATAAAAAGTGGTCTATTTATCAGTGTGTCTGAGTTAGTAATCCGACAAAAATATAGTGAGATCAGGCACAGATAAAACGGCTTTACGTGCATTCTGAGGAATAGCGATGGAACACTGCTAAGCCCTTGACTCCGTGCTGTTGATGAGAGAGAAGATTCTTGATAGAAAACCCAACTGATTTTAAGCCCGATGACACCTATTACAACTTTCCTAGTTTGAGTTTAGTTTAATTTTTTATTTGTTTGCAGGATGAGACAAAATATAGATACTTACGCAATTTCATTATTTTGTTAGTGTGGGTACTTAGTTTTAGGTAAGCATTGGATTGTAGTTTTCATTTCAATTTTTTTATTCAATTCGATAATTAGTAATGGTGCTTGCTTATTTTGGGCAAGTATGGAAACCAAATATTAGCTAAAGAAATTCTGGAGCAAATTAGAGACTATGTTATTGCGGTCATTTTGTTGTTTATTTACAAAATAAAACACGAGCATACAATTCGCCTTATTCGTTTCATGGTTCGTTGGTGGGCCCGTCTATATGTTGGTTCGTTTGTTTATCTGATTAACCAATTAACTGAATTATTTTATTCAGATTAATGTCTTCCTAAGTCTTCGCGACAGTTTAACTTACAAATAAATCGTGATCACTTAGAACAGCAAAAGTACTGATTCCACGCGAACGAAGTCGCGGGCACAGCTAGTTATATAATATATGTGACCGGGATAAACAAATATATATTGATCTTTCCCGAGGATCTTTCCAAAAGTAAAGGGTATAGTATTGACCGTTTGTTAAATTCATGGCGTGATAGTTTTAGTTAGGAACCATATTTACGTCGTGTTTGCTTAGTAACTTGTTCTAATAGTTGTCTCTTGGAAAAATAAATGTTCACTAGGGCGGTCAAAAGCCGTTGGTAGCGCCTTATAATTATTTTAAGTTATAGAAGCCCGTTTACGAAGAAAGGGCGCAAAAAGGTTAAAAACGTTAAATTGTCCCCTATTCCACTTGTAATCGATCCACAACAATAAATTCCTTATAAATTAATCCCTTCCCGCTAGGAAAAGACTCAAAATATTTATAAAATACCCGACACGGCACGGCATACACGCCGTGAGCGCCAACCAACCAATTCGCTCCTCCCGTAGAGGGATGTTAAGCTGTGAACCGGACCTTAGTCCACAGCAAAACAACTGGCGAATCAATAAAATAGGGCTCAGCCCCTTATTAATGCGTGATCACAAACATCGACCGAAGTCCCACATGTCAATGCGTGTAAACACCGTACAGAATACGATCAAATCCAGCCACAATGAATGTATGTCACAGGTTTAGGCAATACGTCGAATAATAGGCACACTGGCCATAAAAGCCCTCCGTGCAACCACCAACCAATACAACGATAGACGTAGCCAAAAGGCAGTTATAAGATAATAGTGATAATTCGCAATCAGAAAGGGTTTGTGTCACTGACATTGACTATATGTATTTATCGATCATGTTTGTCTCACCCACCAACAAGTTGCCTTCAATTATTCAAAGGTAGGAAACTTACAGAGATATTTTATTGTGGTTGTATAAAGCACACTGGGGGTCAGACAGTCTGAAGCCTCGTTATCAAACCAAGACGCAAAAAGTGACATTGAGAATAGCGACCCGCCAAACAAATCGATGCAGCAGGACGCAGCTAGCATCAATATCACTATCGTCGCATACCCCCACGTCAAATCAAGCGCAACACTTATATCACAAGACGCAATACCGCAGGAAGCAGTAAGTATCAATTTAAATATCATACGGATGGCGCCCTCTAATAACACACCCACATGATCAATATCGACTTTGGCAAAAAATTGGTACTCTTGTTATATTGAAAATAGCACCAACGTACCACAGTAGCGTACTACTGAGACGCCTGTAATCAAAAATTCACGTATCATAGAGCTATTGCACTAAGACATGAAGTTGGCTATGCTTTTTGTACTTAAAAGTACTACCAAACACACTCCCCCTAATCTGAAAAATCATAACGGTACGCGCTAAAACGCACCCCACAAACGTCATAGGGGTGTGCGATGCACGGGCAAGTCATATTGACATATCGGTTGGCGAGTCTACATCGGTCTCGGACACTGTGAACACGCCACTATAATAATACTTTTCAAGTCCCATTTCTATCAATATAATGCTTTTACCAACCTTCGAGTATAACGCTTATATTATTAATGCTTTTGTACCATAGACCTTACTATTATAAGTCCCTAATAAAAGACTATTGTAGTAGTGTGAATTGTAAGTAGTGCGTACTTTAGTAGTCAGGCACCTACCTCCCCATATATATGAAGGCCTTGGGTATGCGTCTCCGGCAACTCCCTTATAAAAGCAATCATTACATGAACATCTTCCAGGAATAGAAGAACACGCTCCAGCATTAAATGAAGACGCTCTTTCCAATTGTATTATAAACGCTGTTTATCTTATTATTGTCGATTATATCGACATGTATGTCTATTATTTAATACATTTTGAACATTTTGAGCAGAAGGTTTTTTTTTTTTTGTAATTTTATGAATTTTTAAACACAATATTTTTAGCCGAGGGTTTGATTCTCAAAATACGTTTAAATTTATTTTATTTATAATGCATTTTCAGTAAGTTCAAGGCAATCGCCCGATGAAGTAAAAAGTTTTTAAAAACTCCAACACCCTATTTCACGCTCTCAGGGGTTGAATTTTCAAAAATCCTTTCTTAGTGGATGTCTACGTCATAAAAGGCAGTTACTGACCAAATTTCAGATTTCTACATCTAGTGGTTTGGGATGTGCATTGATAGAGGAGTCAGTCACCCTTACATCCTTTCAATATTGGGTCCTTACATATGAAATTAGCGTTATGTCGTACTGACCATTTTGATCTGAAATATCTCCTGTTTGGTTAAGAATTCCAAATTCAAATTTATAAATTCATATAGCTGGTATATTTGAGTTTTGAAAACAGTCATTCATTTCTTTTTTCCTCATTTTTTTTCTTTGGCGTCACTTATTACCGCACAATGGAAAACATGATATATCGGTATATTCAAGAGTACGAGTTTTACCGTAGCACCAGTGCTGCAGAAACAGCTTGTAGGATTAATGATGTGTACGGCGTGTATATGGCATTGGGCCAGCCATATAGCTCGAAGAACCGATAACCGATGGGAAAAAAGGTTCTCGAGTGGCAGCCTCGTACCGGTAGGCATAGTGTAGGGCGACCCCCCTCTGGATAGAGTGACGACCTGGTAGGACATGCAGGAAGTCGATGGATGTAGGTGGCTCAGGACCGTGCTTTGTGACATTACTTGGGGGAGGCCTATGTTCAGCAGTGGAGTTGTGAAAGGCTGTAATAATGACAATGATAATGACGGCGCTGGTGTCGAAAAAGAAAGCAGGTTACGTTTTTGGTTGCAACGTTTTCGGTCTGGAAATTTCGACCTTCAGAACCAACCCCGTGGACGGCCGGAGACCAAAGTGGAAAATGAAGAATTAAAGGCTGTTGTGGAAGCGGATCCATCACAAAGCACTTCAGAGATAGCTGCAGGCTTTGGGGTAAGTGATAAAACTGTATTAATCCACTCGAAGCAAATCGGGAAAGAAAAAAAACTGGAACGATGGGTACCTCATGAATTGAGTGAATCGAACTTGCAAACACGCGTCGACTGCTGTGTTTCTTTGCTCAACCGACACAAAAATGAAAAGATTTTAAATCGAATCATTACTTGGGATGAAAAGTGGATACTATACGATAATCGGAAGCTTTGGAGACCCAGCCAAATCCTGCCCTAAACGATAATTGACTCATAAATAGTTACTTGTAAGTGCTTGGTGGACTAGCACCGGTATCGTGCACTACAACTTTCTAAAATCTGGCCAAACTATTATGGCAGATATCTATTGTCAGCAACTTCAAACCATGAAGGAAGAACTAGCTGCTGAACAACCGAGACTGGTCAATCGCTCTAGGTCACTGCTACTTCACGACTACGCAAGACCACACACCGTACAACAAACTACCACTAAGTTAGATGAGCTACAATTGGAATGTCTGCGACATCCACCGTACTCCCCGGACCCTGCTCCAACAGATTACCATTTTTCCGGAATTCGGACGACTTCTTACAAGGAAGAAATTCAACTCCGATGCGGCAGTCTACGCTACCTTCAAAGAAATTATTGATTCTCGCCCCCATGGTTTTTTTTAGTAAAGGGAAATCAATTAACAACATATGAGGTGGCAAAAGTGCATAGATAACAACGGTGCATATTTTAATTAATTAAATATATTTAACAAAAAAAATTGACTTTATATTTCTCCCGTACAAACAGCCAATTACATATGTAGGGACTTATTATATATATGCAACATCATACAGTTAAATTGCTTTTACGCACTCATCACACTTGCAAGCAATTTTCTTCTTCCTTAAAATCTCAAAAGTACGTGAATAATGTGCTATATTATCTATTGGTAGGAGGATGTGTGGAAAATCTCTTGAAGTAAAACATTGATTTATCATGTGGTTCAAAGGTGAAATAAAACTACTAATTGCGTTATTAACAACTTCATTGGAAAGTTTGATGACAACTTTCTTATTTTTAGAAAATGTTGTTTTGTTCGTGTTTTCAGACAATTAAAAACTACTACTTCTTATAAGAAGGTAAATTTTGACACAGGCTTTATGATCGTAATAGCTCAACTGCATGTCGGGCCGTCGCGAAGTCGGAGTACCCTGAATTGCGTCCTGTCTTCGGTCTGACTTTCTTTCCTTTTTTTTTTCAAGTTCCATTCTTTTGTGCGAAAATCTATTATTTCGAGTCCTTTATTAAGTTTTTTTTTTAAATACGAAAATTTAAATTAAACTAATTGCACTCATGATTTTTTA
>DWHP01005222.1:0-12060 GCA_018247895.1 Parnassius honrathi
ATTTCATTGTTGTATTGATTACTCTCACTATTTCCGATTTGTATAAGTAGTACTCTGTGGTTTTTATTAAGGTTGCGGGGCAAAGATTCACTAGTATTCGATGTTTTTTCAGTAGATTGGTTAAAAAAAATTTAAACCTCGAACACTGCTGAAATTACGACCTCACGCACTGCGCCGCCTTAGTATAATGATGATAGTCATGTAGGCATATTAAAATCTGAAACTCACAGACATAAATCATCATATCATAAATCTGAGAATATGAGTCCACGCTTTCATGATTTCACCATAGAAAAAATACCAGTACCGATATCGGCATTAATTATTTGTACCAGTAAATCACTAGTTAATACTCTTTTGTTTATGACAATGTACGTTTTAATTATCTAGTACTACTTCCATGCTTTAGTTACTGTTCTGAGCCTTCAAGCAAACCATGGAGTATTGAGGTAAAGAGGACAATCTCCCATAGGAGAATATACGTTAGTACTCTTACTTTGTGGGAGAATAGTTGAAAATGTGTCCACCGGTAAGCGGTAAATAACAGTTCAAAAACTCTCCACAACAGCGCTCGAGTAGCTATAGGGTACGACAAATCGCCGTAAAATACGTTGAGTGACTTTGAAAATAAAAATTTTGAAAGCAATAAAACAATTATTGTAAGAAAGTTATAAAAAGTTCTTTAAAATTTAGACTGTGGCTACAGTGGCGCCACCCTTATTTAGCGCTTTCCAACGGACACTTTTTTATATAAAGTCTGTACTCCTTAGTGGAGTGTAGAGGACACTCCATAAAGCAAATAATAAACTTGTCATGTCGCGTAGACAGAGATAGCATTCTCTGTCTACGTTATGACTTGCTCAAAAAAGTACCTATAGTCGTAGATAGAGAATGCTACACTGACCTCTATATACACAAGTACGCTGGACTGGCTATACCATACAAAATGTCTGTGCCAATTTGAAGCGCTACTAATGGTTGTCTTGGAATACAAAATTGACATAATATGTTAAATCTCTGTTGTCTTATTTTAATTGTCTTATTTAAGAAAATCTGTATTTTGAACGTTTAAATTAAAAAACGAAAGTATTTTATGTTGTTTGATTGTGTATAATATAAGTTATATAATAATTATTATTTTTAATATTAGTGAGAGTGTGCGTAATCTGTAAAACTCGTTACCAAAAGTGAAGTGGTATAACATTTCACAAGTAAGTGAATTTGCAGCTAATATTAAACAAATCAAAACTGTATATATATACACATTGTAGTCAATGTATTCTCTGTCTACGCCCGTAGCATGAAGGTTAGAGAGCAGGACAACGATCGCCACGTACTAAAGCATAGCCTGCCTGTCCTTGAAAGTTGTAGAATTTATAGCGGCGCTAACGTCGGTGAGTAGTGACTGCGAAGTTAGCTGTTTATGAGTACAAGTAGATGAAGTTCGTTGAATAATGTACAAATTTTCTTCGCGGCATCGGTGAGAAAATTTTCATGCTCCATAATTTTTTAATTTTTGACAAAAAGAAACATTAAAAAATGGAGAAATATTTCATTGTGTGTGGATGTGCAAGTGATTTAGCATATGATAGGAAAAATGGACTGAAAATGACTTTTATTGGGTGAACTTAGCGATCGCATCGCCTCACTTATGGTGTCCATATTTCTGGGACACTATTTTCTACGGCGATGAACTGTCAGACTTATTGCACCAAGCACGCCAAATGCCAACCAAAAAATGGGAACGTACAATATTCGATTCTTAAAAAAATCCGTATCGATTATTTAGAGTTGGTAATCATTTACAGTTTGGTTTGAGTAATACCAGAATAAATTAGAAACGGATAATATAAAACACAAGATTTATCAGTTTCTTCGATTTTTTTTTTGTTACTGCTTATTTCTATTTATAATTCATAATGATGTGTTAATCCCTACTTTAAAGTACCGTAGTGAAAGTTGGATGTGGCAGAAAAAGCTCGAAAGTAGTATAAATGCTGTAAAAATGCGGTCTTTAAGAAGTATGCTAGGGTTGAATCTGAATGACAGGGTGAGAAATTGCGTGATAAATATGCTATACAAGATGATGTTGTGACCACGATTAAGAAAGGAATGCTTCGGTGGTTTGGTCACGTAGAAAGAATGAATGAGGAAAGAGTGACAAAGCAAATTTATATGGCAGATGTGGACGGCATAGTCGGGAAGGGACGCCATAGAAGAAAGTTTATCGACCAAATTGGCGATATTTTGAAAATGGGCCACATTAGAAGTACCCTTAACCGACGAACGTGTACGCGTAGATATATGAATGTAAAGGAGGCGAAAGAGGTGTATTAGGATCGTGCCAAATGGAAGTCCGTAGTCTCTGCCTACCCCTCTGGGTGACAGGCGTGAGTGTTTATATATTATATAAATTATACCTGGAAATATCGATAACATTATTTTCAAAGTTTTGTGGTTTATGGATGCTATTTTACTTGTTTTTTTATTCAATTTTTAAATGATAAATAAATTTAAAGAAATGTATGTTAGAGAAAGTTTATGGATTTCTTTAATAATAAAAATCACTATTATAAAGTTTCAAAAGGTTTTAATTAGGTCTTTTATCCACAAAGAAGACATGCTAAGAAAAAAAACTTGATAATTTTTTAAAAAAAGTTATGCGAGCTAAGAAACATTTAGTAAATCGCACAGTGGTGGGTCGCCAAGCATCCAGAAGGAAAAATGGTATCGTGAATTTTTTACGATGCGCGATGGTGAAATGTGACAGTTGGAATTAATCCGAACAATTCTTCAGAGCACTATCCGTGATAATTAGGACAGAAAGTGCAAAGTCATGCAACAGCAATTAGCAGCGCCTATGAATCGAGTCGATCAGAAAAATCTCGATTTTCGAGACGTTTCGTGCCGCTCTTCGCTGTATGCGGTGAAGTGGTTAGCTGACACTGGGCGGCCACGGCCCAGACTATTTTACGTGGAGCCAAAGTTGCGTGCAGTGATATTGTCTCGTTCTTCTTAGTAAGCCCAGCTTTCTTCCCTTTCGAGTGACCACGGAACTGAATGTCACTCGATATTTTGACATGGAGGCTTCCGATGCAGGCTGAGGCAGCAAGGGAAAAGCCCTAAAATAGATGAGACACGACAAAGGGTTTCTTATTAGCAGAGATGTTATATCCTTATACCGCCATAAATCGGAAGTCATAAGATGTTTCTCTTGGATCGGATGGGGTGATGAATCTCACAGTCACAATCAACCCACAATTTATCGTAGGTAAATAAAAATTAATTTTGAAAATGTACTTAAAAAGTGGTAACTTAGTGGGACCTCAGCATTATTCGGAGCTTATTATAAATAAGACGGTGGGTGCCCGTGAAGGAGAGGAGGCGGCGCTAATTGGAAATACATGAGAATTTGCATTTTACTTTGTCTCCCGAACTCCCACCGGAGTGACGTCTCGACGAAGATCCCTTTGTCGATGTCTGCTTAGTTCAATATGTAAAAGTACATTTTAGACTGGAGACGATCTAGGTATCTATTTTAACAGAATATAATAAATACTTATACTGAATGACCTTTTTTACCGTCTGGAGAAAGATAGGATGTATCATGTGAACGGAGTGGAAGCCTATGGCACTGACATTTTCAAAAAAAAAATGTTTGAATTAAACGTTTGAAAATTTTTTTAACAATTACTTTGCCCTTTGCCCTTGAGTCTGTGACCCTGCGAAGTGACAAGGTCAAAGATGCCTACTAAATTTATTGTTTTATTGCCGTTCGTAAAGTGGGATGGACATGATCTGAATTTCGATAGATTTTAATTAATTTATTTATTAAATTCAAAATTTTGTTTTTATTTTTTGTGAAATATCAGTGTTATAGGCTTCTACTCCCTTCACATGTTACACACCCTATTTTTTCCAGACGGAAAAAAGGTCATCCAGTATTACACATTCATTTGTCTGATAATTGAAAAGTATGTTTTGTATATAGTGTTCTCGTAAATTTAATTTTGAGATGGTCTTTATTGTGAGCGTACCATGCATTTCAATTAAATTACTTGTTTTGTCATTCGTCATGCATCTTTTTCATCTAACTAGCTTTACCATTTAGGGTAAAGCTGGTTAGATGAAATTTACCACCTACCATAATTGGAGTTATAAACATTGTCATAATAAGTAAATAACAATTAAAATAAAATCAAATAATACCCCTGCGCCGCGTTATAAGACACGAGAAATATTTTTCGTATTGAAGTATTTGTCAGGAAAAGCAAAAGACTTTGTCTAATGATTTCTTTAATTTACGCGAACACTACGCAAGGAAAAAAAAATATATTTATGGATTTTATCGCGTTTAATAACTTATTTTAACTTATTTTTAATTCCCGACGTTTCGGGTGCTTTACAGCACCCATGGTCACGGGGGGACTGAGATATTTATTTTGACATCCCAATGTCATAGTTAGCCCGGCTACCTTCTGTTTTCAAACCTTGTCTGTTTAAAAGCTTGTAAAATAAAATAAAGTATCCTTGTGTGTAGAAAACTCATTGCCCGGTACCATGATCCATACCGTAAGTGTCGTAAGAGGCGGCAGGAGGAAGGAGGAGGAAATGAAAAAGATGACAACTTAAATTAACAAAAGATCTGAGGTTTCCACTCACCTGTCTAGCGTGGTAACTATGGCAAAAATAAGAAATCTATGGCAGAGGCCGTGTTCAGCAGTGGACTTGCAGTAATGAATGAATAAATGAAATTTTAATATTGAAAACATCGTCTCCGTCGTGTAAAGTGTTCATTGCATAGGCCTGTCTCAAGTTAAAAGGTTTGATATTATCGATGCTAGGTTGGGGCACCATATAGCACCAGATGTTTTGCATCTTGGATTTGTTGTCGATCAGGGCTAGTTCTTAACGTCTGGTATAATACCGACTCCGCCATCTGTCAGAAACAACTATATTTTACCGCTTACAAAATAGTTGTTATACTGAAAGTAAAATTACTTGGTAGCAGGACTTGTTGTGCCTAAAAATTCGTCTGCGTTGTTATTTACCACCTTCATACATACATAATACTACCTACAAGCTTCATACATACAAAATACTACCTACAAGCTTTGCACTCATTAATGTGCTCCTGCTATAAAAAGGCCATCTGATGGTAGCCGTCAGGGATGTTAGCGCATCTGTGATCTTTTTCTAAATACTCGTATATCTATATATTGTCGATCGCTTTTTAATTACTGAGACCTACGGGCTGTAGGAGCTACTTACCTTCAAGTGGACTGACAGCTTGTTTGTCGCTCAAACATGAATATTTTTGCTAGCATCAGCAATATCTGGACTATACTTATCCCATATTGGAAAATTATGTCAATCACCTTGCTTTTTTTGTCGTCATTTCTATATCAATCTCGTACTTTTTAAAACCAGTAATGAATCGGTGAGTGAAACTAACAGTCAAACAGATGATTGGAAGACTACAAGAAATGAAATAAAAATAAGACTTTTTATTTTTCGACGTAAGTATTGTCAACATGTTTTCCAATCTACTATTGAAGTGCCGTGTCACCTCTAAAAATTAGGGCGAGACTTGGCTACACCACCCAGAACTGTAGCAGTGGACATACTTATGCTTAACGGCAGAATGGAATAGGATAAAGTAGATTTTTTTTATTCATAAATAGTTTTAAGTATATTTTTTTACTTTTACTAATTAAAATTAACTAAATAAAATTAATGGATAAAACATATTAATAACGGAGATAAGCCGAATAATGGATATCCTTTTGGCCATTAAGGATTATGTCGTGAAATTTAAATAAATTAATTTCAAAAGTTACAAAAGCATACAATTTTAAATCTTTATTAAATGTAGGTATGGAAAAGTTTAAAATGTATCTGTTGATCAAAAGTAAGGTGATGTGCAAATGCAGAATCATTTTTCTTTGACATAAAACCTTTAATGTGTTATTTTATTTTGGTGTCAAAGGATCGAAAGGTTTCCTGCTTTTGGTTGGCTTTAAAATTAATATATAAATTTATTTTATCATAAATATTATCGTCAACTCTGTGCGTAAAGATCCACTGCTACGAATGCACCTTTCCTGTTCTTTACCTTAATCGCTAAATACAAATGGCGAATCGGCGATCGCCAGTACATTTGAATGCGTGTTGAATTTCTCCACATGTACGTTTATAGATTTTTTTTAAATACGTTGCTTACTTTAATAGGTTTCATTTCGAAGTTTTAATTTGCATGAATAAACGAAATGAATATCAATATATAAAAAGAGAAAAAATACTATCATTTTTAGAGACGCAATGAGTTTTGTAAAGAGTATTAACTTTTTAAAGCAGTTTTAAATAATATTTTTATTTCGTATTAGAGTTAAAGTAAGTATTTTAAGTAAAACTTTTAAAAGCAGTTTTAAATATCTGCCACTCAAACGTATTTTTTATTTTATTTTTGAACACTAAAAACGTATTGCATGAAATTTTAGCGTCCCTTTTTAACGTTTTGTATTTGTTTTCTTAATGACATACGAAAACCTTTAGCGTTATTTTGGTGCTACTATTCCTAGGGACCTGCATTTGAATTCCTTCTGTAGCCTTGTGTCTTATCCTTCATTGTTTGTTGGTCTCGAACTTATAAGACCCATGTTCATGTGGGACATATAACGTGTAAAATATGCTAACTGCGTGACTAGCATAGCATGCAAGTCATGAGTAAAGGTAAGTTATTGGATATTAGGTTTGCGATTGTGTAAGCGATGGGCTGAATAACCGTCACTTATTACAATTTTTCAACTAAACCCATGTTTTTTGACTAAGCGTGATACCAGTAATTGGTTGTTCTTTGGACCCTGCCCATCCCCTGAGGGATTACAGGCGTGACGCTATGTATGTATGCTGTGATTGTCCTTGTGTCTCTGATACAGCATCCTAACCTTCCTCCGCAATATTATTACCTAGTTAAAGACGTGAAAGAGCTAAAATCAGCGTGGGAAATAAAACTGTGAAAACAATAACCAAAGTCAAATTATAAAAATATGTGTGATCGGCTTATTGTAGAAAAACAGTACAAAAATGCCAAACCCAAATCTCACAGACTGGTTATGGAGAATAGAATTTTAATAGTGTGGGAGTACCGGCTCTGAGTCAACCCACCTATTTTTCATAGTATGCTAAGCAGAGGCGACTCTATGCGGTGCGTACTTGGAAAGGCGTACTTCTAACAAAGGACTAAAAAAGAGACTGAAGGAGTTACAAGTTTGATTCGCCAGGAATAACTTTCATTATAACCATCATTGTTACAGCCCATCAAAGTCCACTGCTGAACGTAGGCCTCTATATAGATTGCCTCATAGGAGGATATTTACCACAATTGCCACGGTTGGCGGGCGGCTTGGCAAACGCATTTTTTTAGAATTATTTTGAGCTGTTATCAGGAACATGCCGCTTCCCGACCACTGTTTTAGTTTCCTTGGGCACCGTTTACGGAGCCCACTGGATGATATGGGGTAGTGGCTTAGGTATACATTATTAAAATAAATAATTCATTAATATTATGAAAAACTTGCATAATAACATAACGCTAAAGATGGGTATAAACTTCATTTAAATAAACGTTTATATACATATAATGTTCAAGTAAATACATTGACGTAAACTCGTTCCCGAGGGAGTCTGGCAATCAGTGCGCGCACTCGCGGCTCGTTCGAAAGCCATTAAGGATAAATTAAAGCGGATCACAATCCTCGTAAGCAAATTTAAGAGCGGTATCACCTGTATAATGCCGGCTTTGTATAAATAAAGAGTTTTCATAAATTAAACCGCCAAAAGAATTTCTTAAACATATTTATGAAGTATTGGACATTTCAATTTCATCATTATCATTACAGTACCTCACAAGTCCACTGCTGAAAAATGTTGAACCAAAGGTGAGTGATATGTTCACTATTAATGTTAGATACCGTATCCCTTCCACTCCGGGAGCTTGAGACATCTTCTAGTGAAGAGTTTCGGGAATACGACTTTATTCTGTTTACACATGTATTATGCATGAACCCAGTCGTTAATGAAACTTTTTTGTTATCTCGAGTTACAGTAATTTTTAATACGGTTACCTTGATGCATATAGTAAACATGGAAAAATATTAAAAAAAAATCGAGTTTTCAGGAAAGTTCGGAAAATGCGGATCGTTTTAACGATCAGCAGTAATAGACAGGTAGGTTTACGCTCATATACCACTTTATCGATTGTATCTAATTTTAAATTAAAGAAACATACAGTTATTACTATGAAAGAGGCTTTATTATCTAATTGAAAAATTTTAATTAACAAACAAGTCTACTTTTGGTATGATAAGTAGCAAAACATGTTTTAGGGTGCAAATGGATTTTACATTTTTGACAAGTGAAGTTTGTGTTTTTTTTGCAAAGGAAACATCTACTAGATGATCAACTCCATCGTAGCATGAAGTTTTCCTGTAAGTTCTAGAAGTGGGACAAGGACCGCGTTTCTCTTTTTTTTTTATATGTTTCCAAGATTCCTCTAGCGATAGTTCTTCGGAATGTGAGATGATCGTACTCTCCTCCATTATTTTTGTAATGTTGCCACGCATTATGTGTCACCACGTCCAAGCAGTGACAAAACAATGAGAAATACCATTTCTTGCCACGAATAGATGTACGATGTAGACCGATGTTTTGGTCGGACCTATCGTTTATCACCCTCCCCCCATGTTTTCATTGTAGCTTTTTATGATTGCAGACTGATCAATGTGTACATATTTTTTCTGCTGCTGCGAAAAGCGTTTAGCTTTATGTAAGGGTTCGATGTTTTCTGAATCGGATGCTACCGACACCACATTGTTATCATTCCACCTGCAAACCAAAATATGCCCTGGTTGGCCAGACTCGCACTTGAATGTGCCTCGTTATGTCTTCTTGAATTCTTTATTGGACGGCAAAGGACACTTTTTTGTACGGTCCTCGCTTATTGTTCCAGTGGCTTTGAGCCCTCTGTTACTCAATTCGTGGAAGAGTGCAATAGAAAAAAAGAAATTCTCAAAGAATAAATGACAAGGCACACTCGGGTGACGAAATTTTAAATAATCAGCAAAACGCAAAATCACACCAGCTCCCATACCTAACTGCCTATAAGCCGGTGGAATAATTGCTGCATGGCCTTGGTACGGATCAAACCATACGTACGTACGTACGTACGTATCCCAATCTCGTCGCTCTAACCCGGAACTTATATGGGGATATAAGATAGGGATCTAATAGATGGGGATCTAATCGGTTTTCCACGTATAAATTGTTTACAGGTGTGTCCTCCATAATAAGGTACCATAGCCACGTCAATGCTGTACATTTCTTCTAGAGGCGCCATATTCAGGAATATATACATAAACAGGAATATTTCGTTCAGGATATCGAAAAGCGGTCTCAACTTTGCAAATTTGTCACTTTCAGTAGTTATCTGAGCAATGTCACAACAGTGGAAGTGAGTCATGATAAATATAAATCTACCCCTCAACATGACGTTATAAATTGTACTATACTAAAATGAGCATCTGATGATTACTCCCAGTATATGTATTTTCGGGGAACTACGATACATCCACTGTAAAAAAGTATAGCAAGGAAACACTTCATTTCACTCGTTGTCACATTGCCCACTTTGTTTTTCAAATTTAACGTTTGTCAAATTTAACATTTGAATCCATACAATATAAGTGCAAGTGCTTAATACGGATACAACTGATATACCTAAAGAGTTGATTAGTTCTGGAAATTTCTCGGTAACTTCACTGCCCAGGCTCAGTGGCCAGAGAATAAGAAATTTGCCACGGCAAATGTTAACAAAGCTGTATTATTCAAATATGTAACGCTAATGATGGGATAATCTCATTTTGACGGTTTTTATTTCACAATGAATTTGTTTCTTAATTATGTGTACACTAATAAATTTACTGATTTTAATGATAGAACGCTTGGCTTAGTTCTGTTAGTACTAAGTTTGTACATTAGACTAATCAAAGAGTGACAGAAGAGAACCATGGATCTAGTTTCACTCTTCTTAAATAAGTTTTTATTGAGAACCTATTTGCGTTTTAGTTCACTAATTTATTTCTGGTAAAAATATTTCAGAGCATTTCTGTGACGCGTATCTGATAAAAGGTTTTATTAGAATGATTTCTTAATTACTCAGGAATCAGACGTGAAAAGAAGTTGTATAGAAATTATATGCAGTATTTAATCGATAGTCTAAAGTCTAAACGAAATAATTTGAGGGTAGGTTAGGTTCCTGACCTGAAATTTAATAGTTTGCCTGTGGCATCAATACTAGGGTAACAGTGCAAATAAGCAAATAATTTAAATTTGGGATATACAGCCTATTTGTAGCCTGAGATGATAGATATTAATTTTGTTTGTGATTTTTTTCTTATACCGCTGATTTTTTTATCTCCCGATGTTTTTAATACTTTGTAGTACTCAGGGACACGGATGCGAGCTAATTGGTAATTCACGTTAAAGTCTTGAAGGTTTGTTAAGTACTTCATAAGCATCAAAAATAATTACTCATGGACTAAAATAGTTGTATATTTTATTTTGTTTATCCATCTCTTTAGTGCATTGTATCCATCTCTTTGTGAATTGTAGAAATATTTATTAATAAGTGATGTTTTTATTAAAATACCGTTTTTATGCTTCGTACGAGTACGAGACGCCGTGTGTCATTTATCTTGGCGACGCCTGCATCCCCAAACGTTGGCTTAATATTCAATTTTTTACCTAATTGTGTTCATATTGTGTTCCCTTGGAGATTAATGGACTAGTCTCGTTCACCCTTATGCTAAAAAATTGCGTCAAAGGGTCTCGGCGTATCATTGTATCGTTAGTATCACAAAAACCATCACTCACACGCGCAGTAAATTTGTTTTGAATCGAACGTGACGCGCGCGCGCCTTCCTGTTTTGGAATCGTTTAATGGGATTTCAGTTTTCAGTTGAAATACCAGTTATCTATTGATAGTAATTTGATGCCAGATATCGACGTATGAGTTAGTTTTTATTCAAACAACTTAATGCTATAAGGTAATTTGGCTGCATCAGAAATATACTTACCGTTTCTAATCATTTTATACCATTTTTTTATAGGATAAGGGTGATAAACAAGCACACAGTCCACCTGATGGTAAGTGGATACTGTGGCCCATAGATATCCATCTAAGTTTAACCTCATTTAAGAATCAAAATGCGGATGCGTTGTTATCCTTGAGGACTAAGATGGAATGCCTCCATTCCGGTAAAACGGGTCTCCGGTTCTCTACAGTCACCATACGAAACACAACAGCATTACGCTGCTATTTTACGCTGGTATTCTGTGAGAATGTGGTTCTTACCCGGTCGAGCCAACTCATTCATGCTACAATCATAATAGCTGTAGTGTGGCTCTACCACGTCTAAAATATTATTATATTATACTTATACTGTCATCATAGTTATCGCAATCAGTCTTTTTAATCTCATAAGTAAGAACGTCGATTAACGTATTATGTTTTGTTGACTGTACCTGTTTACTTGTTGAATCTAAACTGTCTCATTATAAAAAGTAGCTTAAAACTAGTCCCACTTTTAGTTTAAAATTAGTGTTTGTTTCAATTGAGAATAACCGCGAAAAATATGCGGTCCAAAACGTAAAATTTTTCATTTTCTTCCTTATTTTCTTTATTTCAATGAATAGTCACTGTCCCATATCGTCCCGTGGGAAGGGAAACAAACCAGGAAATGGGCAGCAGCGTCTTTTTAATAAAAACTGCAAATGATAAAAAAACTGCGGTTACCCGTATGCCAGTGGCAACTATGGCGAAATCCCCCAAGAGACAATCTATGAGGGAAGCCTACGATGAACAGTAGGCTTTTATAGGCTATAAAAGCATACTGTTCATCATCATTACAGCCATTCACAAGTCCACTGCTGAACATAGGCCTCCCCCAAGGTGTACCACAAAGCACGGTCCTGAGCCACCTGCATCCATCGACTTCCTGC
>DWHP01005223.1:0-12059 GCA_018247895.1 Parnassius honrathi
GCTGTAGGCAGTATATTTATTGTAAATTTTTTATACTATTATTTTAAATTTATAGTCTTAAGTATATTGATAAAATTCTGATTGTAGAGTGTTTATCGCAAATAATAATTCAATTAGATAAGCACTGAAATTCTTTTGGTGAAATACATATTAATAATCGTCAAATATTTATTTATATTATTTTAGGAGTTCACAGACAAAGAGTCTGTGCGAAATGCACAAGAACGAGTTCCGCCTGAGGAGCGGATAGCACGGCGCTCTGAACGCGAGGGTGCTGATCCTGTTGAAGCTGGAGAATATGTTGTAGAGAAAATACTTGCCAAGCGTTTTAACCCGCGTCGAAAGCAGTATGAGTATTTACTTAAATGGGAGGGCTACCCACAGTAAGTGATTTGTTTGTTTTATAAATAAGCTAAAATATTATAATTTCATGTGATGTTATGTGGTGCTACTACAGTAAAAATTTTGAAGACACTTAAAATTTATTCAGATGGAAAGAATAAACGCAAGTGTTCCTTTCCTATATGCATTATAAACAGAGGTCGGAATTAGGTAGAGTTATTTATCTACTTGCTTCGAAATATTGATATATTGATCTTCCCGGGATTTCTAATAGAATATCCCGTATGGCCAACAATATTACAAATAAATAATAATTAAAACCTCATAGATAGAAAAGGCAAATAAAGCAAAGATATAATTTTTATTAGTATTCACATTAATTCACAATACTAATTATTAATAATCTTCAGCAAATTCTCATACTTATACTTCGATTTTTTTTATAAATACGAAAATAATTTTGCTTCTATCCTAAACTCGCGTTTTGCTTATTCAGACAACTCATCGGAATCGTTTTCCTTGTTCGATTCATTCGAAGTATCACTAAGTTAATGCTAAAGAAGTGTGGTGTTTTTTTTTCGTGTCTTTATGTACTGCTCCTGCAATTCTTTTGACGTTACTAAAACGAGTTGCAAAGTGCTTCGCATTTAGCGCAGTAAATTAATCCACTTACATGGTCGTAAAGAGGTCCAGATTATCTTTGTATTAAGTAGAGTCCAGAATCCAATAAATAAACCAGGGTCAAACAGGATTAACCACACAGAACACACCAGAAAACAAGAGAGCACATTCTACGAACCGAGGTTAGTGAATGAGCTGTCCGAATGAGTTAACCGATTTATTGCTAATAGAAAGTTTGAATGTGGTAGAATGAGACAACATCTAGTACATTCCGTTAACCGGGGAGTCCTCGGCATTTCCGCTATTGTTTTTAATCATGTAAATTCTGAACACAGTATACTGGATCACCTTTTTTACCATTTGGAAAAAAGGGGTGTAATATGTGAACAGAGTAGAAGCCTATGACACTGATATTTAAAAAAAAATAAAGACAAAAATTTTGAATTAAATAAATAAATCAATTAAAATTCATCGAAACTCAAATCCAACCCACCTTACTTTACACAACCAACACTCGAAGCACCCGCGGTAGTCTCTTAGACCTCCTTTAGCAGGCGCAAGTGCGCCCGCGCATTCCGCTCCCGCCTATGACCCGGGCTTTCATTTCATTTTTCAGTCACATGCAATTAGTCGTATTGTTTATTTCCGTGTGTGTATCGGCCGCCCGCTGATAGTAGTTATCGTAAACGTGTACCAATATTCTAATGTCGAGTACCTTACGCTTACGTGATCATGCCTAGTTTCGGCATCTCAGCCATGCCAGAGGCAGGTGCCGGCCACCCTTGTCCAGACACTTTGAAGACGCCATATTAGACTACTTCCAACGACACCCGAGGAGCACCCGGCGAGCCGCCCGGTTCCGTCGTTTGGGCGGCAATCATTAGCAACCACATCATTGGTCCGATACGGGTTGAAGGTCGATTGACGGGAATAACGTATCTGCAAATGGTACATTCCTTCATCGACACATTGTTGTAAGATGATTGTCTGAGCCATCTGCAAGGAATGTACTTCCAGCATGATGGATGTCCAGCTCACTACGAAGGATCTGTGCGCGCATATCTGGATGGCCAATTTGGTAATAGGTGGAAAGATCGCGGTGGACCTGTGAACTGGCCGGCGAGATCACCAGACCTAACACCTATAGATTTTTAATTGTGGGCCGAACTAAAACGATTTGTGTACATAGAAGAAGTACAAAGTGTTAATGATTTAAATCAGCGTATAATAGACGCATTTAATGTGAAAAAAGTGATAGAGACACTTTTCAAGTTTAACAAACAATTTACAAAGATTTGGTAGTTTGTGTTTAGAAGTAAGCTGCTCCGATTCTAACAATGATCAGATCAAGAGGATAACAATGGGATGTCCGGAATCAAAATGTTCTCAGATGATTCTGGCGTCTGGCAGATGTTCATGTAGCAGAATTTAATTTTCAAAGATTACTATATGTAAAAAAATAAATATTTATAGAGTTTCTTGCCTGTCTGACATATTTAAAATATTTTATTGACTGTTATTTAAATTAATATTAACTAAATTTAAGAAATACATTGTTATATTTTATAGTCTTCGTGAATAATTAACTAATCTATATTTGTAAATAATTCAATTTTATCCAAGCGAAGTCAGTGTGGGTCGCTGGTTATAAATGTTATTTTAAAATTAATGGGTCTACATGTGTATATAATTCTATTTAAATATTTTCCCATTAATGGAAAATTTACAATTAACCGAAAAATATAACTAACGTTTTAATTAAAATAATAACGGTATACCGTTATCAAAGGGTTTTCGTTATTTGTATTGTGCAAGTTGACGGTACGGGCTCGATGAACCGCCGTATATAATCCCATTCCTTATCTGTATGGGCTATACTTACCATTTTCTGTTTCACATTTTTTTGCTATTAACAAATATGCGTCACGCGACGGCATTATTAGTGAAAGAACGGCATTGAGAAGTGCTGCTATTACATGCTGATCTTGTATTATAAGGCAGTAACTGGTACTGGAAGGTCTACTTACACTGAACGTTTTAAGGTCTTTGACATTATACGGGAAAAAATCGAAAACTGCGAAGTTTTGGTCGGGTTGCTAGTCAAATAATAACAGAAACAGAAACAGAACGATGGCGTCAGTAACTAGGTACCTAGTTATTTAGATCTACGTATACATAATAACATTTCCTTTCGGTATCCTTAGTGACAGTAAAGAATAAAAAGTTGATATTCCTATTGTTATTTTAATACCATGCATTATGCAGTACCTTTTGGCTTTCTGAGAGGCCATACTTTAATAAAAACTCAAAAATAAGTAATGTAATAATGTCCTCCAGACAGAATTTTGGTCAAGGCAGCCAGCCTCTATAGTCATCCAGATTATAGTGCCTAAGTGTATGTGCCACGCACAGGTGCATTCTCTATTCCCTCACTCTCATAGTCCGATGGGACGGTAAACTGACACAACTGTAGAGAGATCAGACGCAGGACCAACGGCTTTACGTGCTTTCCGAGGCACGGGGGTGAGACACCGCCAAATTCCTGACTCCGAGCAGCGGAGAATTTATTGACGGAAAAGCTAAAAAATTGTTTTTTTTTTATGTCCTCCTCATGATCAGCTGTCACACTACTATAACAACCAACGAGGCAATCAAAGTCAAAAATAAATATCAAAAGAGCCTAAATACTTATAAGAGAAAAACACTTTTTTGTTAACGTAAAGCGCGCGTTAGCTGATTCCAAAAATGTTTACTGCAACGATGTGTCGGCCGCTCCACTCGGCCGCTTGGCGCCTACATAACGAAAGAAATGTGCATGCGTCTCACTCGCTCTTACAACTTTCATTTACTAGCAATCGTATCGTATGCCGCACCATTTAAAAGAATATCAGTTACTTTTAGTTTGACACAAATGCCGTGGGATGAATTGTTTTTATGTATTTCATTTGGATATTCGGAAATTTTGCCTATCTAGTTATATTTTGTTGTTATTTACAAAACTTTTGAGGATAGCTTCTATTCCTCTTACATACACTATATTTTTTTCCAGACTGTAAAAATAGTCACCCAGTATAGAGCACTGAAAGATCTGCTACTTTGTATGTACTTAAGCCTTAAGCAGTTTGGTAGATACCAGGTCATGTTCACTAACAAGCCATTTCACTCCCCTCCATGGAGTTCAAAGTTAGTTGTTTGTATGTAGCCAGTAGCCACACCAACTCATATGTGGCAGCAATATTCCAAAGCCAACTAATGTTTTTAATATACTATATTTTTGAATTGTTAAATACATTTTTAAAACAGAGGAACTCAACTAATTGTTACATTTGCCTAATAAGTTGTAATTCATTTTGTTCATATTTACAGTGAACAAAATACATGGGAGCCAGTTGATAACATGGAGACGTGTAAACATCTCCTTGCAGCATTTGAGAAGCAACTTGCCCGACAGAAAGAACTTAAAGCTTTAAGAGCTCAGCAGCAACAGCAACAACAGCAGCATCCAGTGCAGGTATGATTTGCCAATGTTATACACATTGTGATACAAGAAAAATCTGTGGTATGTGATTTGTGACAATTGAGGGAGGTGCTCTTCAAACTACGTAAGACACGTCATTTAATTTTTTTATGCGGAGCTTAGCTAATTGATTTACATTTTAAACATACTGGTTTTCCGCAAAGTAACGTCTCATTCTATTAATTATCTCATAGCGGTCAGCTACTGCAGAGTTTACTTCACCTAAGGATGCCTTGTTAGAGGTGAAACACATGTGGTATTATTCACAGTGATATGTCTGTCCTAGTGTAGTGGTGCTGGGATTAGTAGTGACTGGGATATTATTGCACGCAATTGAGGGAGACCGGGAGACGTACTCTTTGAACTAGGTAAGACACATCATTTAATTTTTTATTGAATGGATCTTAGCCAATTAATTTACAACATTATTAATTTGATTTATGATTGTTTCAACTAGGGAAATGTAGGTATGTACTCACAGAATACCAGCGTAAAATAAGCAGCTTATCGTTGCTGTTTCGTATAGTGAGTGTAGAGAACCGGATACCCTTCAATCTGGAAAAGAGGCATTCCATCTTAGTACTCACTGGTGACAAAGAAATGATTCGTAATCCAGGATAGATGTAGATGTCTATGGGCTACAGCAATCACTTACCATAAGGTGGACTGTGCGCTTGTTTGTCACCTTTATCCTATTAAAAAAAGTTTATTTTGACTGCCTCGTCTGTAAACTGGCTTTACTACTTAAGTGAGATTCTGATAACCATTAAGTAGTGATTTAACCATCAAGAGAAAAGGGTTGATGCTACACCAAGCAAAGTATTCAGCCCTTGGAGCAGTCAATACTGAGTTTGATGTCTGGTAATACAGAGCCTCTATTTTTGAATAATCTCTATTTGCTATTGGAGAAAGTGGAGACGTGACTGAGCTGTCACAATGGGATCCATTTAAAATTGCCAAACCCAAATCCAATATTATATTATCAGTGTAAGGGTATTGGTGCTACTTTTCTAACAAGCATGCCCAGTGTGGAGAATATGGGAAAATCTTTCATGTCAAACCTACCAGACAATGCATTCTTAAAAAGGCCTGTGGCTAGTCGCAAATTATAAAAAGCAGATAAAAAATAAAAAGAGCCTTTGTTAATTAACATAATCAATATTCTATTCACTAACTTCTTTTAATGGGCTAAGAATTTATCGCTCACCAGTGATTGTCGCCAGTTGGGACTGAGGTGAAGATAAACAGTGTCACTGCAACTGAAAAGTTATATTTCAAATAAAAGTTTTTCAGTTTCTAGTGTATAGATATATGTCATACGCAAAACAAAGCTTCTGTGTTCACTTTTTAAACCTTTGCACATTTTAACCTCTTTTTTTAATTATTTTGCTTTCGGGAATATCTGTAGTTTACATTTTTTTATAACTAATATTTTTGAAATAAATGTTAAATTTTATATATTTTTTAACAATTTAACTTTCTCTCTATGAAACTAGTCAAATGTTTCACATCATTCCAAGTGGTGCCGCCCTGGTGGCGAAAAAGTTGTAGATTATTACTAACTTATTCGTTATTTTTCAGGTGAAACAAGTTAGTACACCCATGCCACAAATAGTTAAACAAGTTGTTAAGAAACCAGAAAGCCCTAATATTTCTTCATCTGGGTAAGAACAATTTTCTCTGTTAATATTAACGAATACTACTACAGTGACTCATATATGCAATCCAATCCAATATACAATCCACTCCTGGGCTAAAATTCTTTCTCAGTCTTTCTATTGCAATTTCACTTCTGCCTCCTAACTTATCACATAATAGTTACATTAGATCTTTGTGTTTTGATATACATTTTTAGCACTATAGTATTATGTTCTGCAAAGATAGCTGTTGAAAAATTGAAAGTTGTTGTTGTGGTCAAAAAAGGACCAGGACGTCAGTCAATCATAACAGGAATAAACTTCTTAAAATTTTTACAAAGCTTTAACTTTTAAACAGTCGCCTGCAAAGAACAAGTAAAGTTAAAGCATTGGACCAAGTAAAGGCGTGGTGTGGCGCTGAAGATGAGCCCGCGGCGAAGAAAATAAAAAAAGAGCTTTCTAGTGATGAAGAGGACTTCACTGACACGGAGTCACCTACAAGAGGTATAAATATCTTTTTTATTTATCATCATCTTTACAGTCCTACATAGGCGTTTTTGTATGCATGCCTCCTCCAAGGAATGCCACAAAACATGGTTCTGGGTCACCATCCACTTCCTGCATGTCTTAGACTGTCGTAACTCCATTCAGTGGGGAAGCCATCCTTCACTTTGCTTACCAAAATAAGGCTGTCACTCGAGAACTTTCTTTTCCGTTGGTTGTCGATTATTCAAGCTATATGGCTGATCCATTGTCACACTAGCTTACTGTTCCGATAGGCTATGTTGGTTACTCTGATTCTACTGCAGATATTCTCTTTTCGACGTTTATTACATAGAGAAACTTTGCGCATAACCCTCTATAGCTCACTGAGCAATTTAGGTTTCTTCATACAGCCAGCAATGAAGACGCATGTCCGAGATTCATATCCATATGTTATCGGGGGCAACACTGGTTGTAAAAACTCTTGTGTAAGGTTTTGAGAGATGATGCGTGATGAAAAGATGTTTTATTGAGAACACATTTTTATTTATGGCTATTGTGGCAGAAACAAATCAACGCACTATTTTCCGCAACTTCATGTCTAAAGCGCGTGTTTTGCGTGTGAGCAGAAATAATGTAGTTTTATGAGTTGTGAGCCACAATACCTTTTAGAAGTTCAGTAATCTCTTGCAAGTGACCTCGGCACGCTAAGATGTTTCCTGTACGTAGCAATCTCTAGACGTGCCATCAGCATATAAGTCGCCGTTTCATTGCATTGCAATATTGATTGCATTCGTGAATAAGCCCTGAGTTCATCATGTTGCTACTCAGATCTTGTAGTACTGCCTTGCTATTGGATTGAATGTTTAAAGGACAATGGCGAAATAATATTTGATGGAATTATTAAGCGTCTACTTAAGTTACCATTACAGATATCAATAAAATAATTTACTTTGTGTTATCTAATCAAGCTTATGGCCTATCGAAGTCTGAAAAAAAATCATCTTATTTAATTTAAAACTAAATTGACTAGTTGTTGTAGTTGTTACGATTCGTCAGCCATACCATACAGCCGAGTTTGACGTGTATTTTAAACTCTTTTATATATACTAATGCGTTCTTTAAGGATACCCTAATTACCCTATATAAATATATATGACAATTATATTGACTAGTTATTGTAACGATTTGCCAATTAAGGTGTTTTATACCATACAGCCTAGTCTCATGTGTATTTTGTTTAAACTGGAATATATTTAATTCCTGACTTCCTGCAGTAGTATGATCGAAGCAAAAACGTTCAGGATTTTAAACTATATTTTTTACGTATTATGTATTTGTAGACGCAAGAAAAAAAGTCACATAAAATTTCTTTGGGATTTCGCCATAGTAATTTATGAGAATTCAATTTTTGTTAAAACTTCCCAATGGTGTGAAATCAAAAAATTCGAGCTTTGTGTACAAACATGTGTAGCAGTTGTTTATAAATCTTAGACGCGCCGAGCAAGAATTCGGCGGCGGCGACGCGGCTACCCATCGTATTCGGCGTGGCGCCGCCACGACGGTGAGGCTGTATTTTTTAATTTTTCGTAAACATTCATTTGAAACAAGTTAGTAACAAGTAAAACATAGACCTGGATAGGAACTCAAATTTAATTTCTAAAAATAAAAACAAACCAAACAAATTCTACTTAATTATACCTTATATTTTTTACAAAAAACGACATTAAAATTGTTTTTTTTTGCACAAAATATAATTATCATGAATAAAAATAATTTTATTAACGCGTACTGGGTTTAGTCTAGATTTTTAATAGTTGCGGTTATTACCGGTATAGAAAAAACGCGCTCGCTTGGCGTGCTGGTAGCAGGAATTGCCAGCATTATCGTCGCAAGTTCGCTCATGAGCGGAAATGTTTTTTCTTATTTTGGCAATAATTTAAAATGTCGTCGTCTTTAACATCACAAGCATTAGCAGCTGCCAAGTACCTCCAGCATTCTTGATCGGCTGCATTACACTCATAAGTTAAAATGGAGGAAGCGCCAATGCAGCTGTTTTTTGGAAAGCTTTGACAAAACAAATGCATTGGAAGAACTAGCAATAACAGCAGGACCTAATGTGGCCATCGTTGTGGATTCACCTGAAATATTGACCTGTCTTTTTATATAATCTCCTAGAGATGCAGTACGGGTAATATCTTTTGTTCAAGGTACGAATCAGTCTGACTTAAATTTATGAACCGAGGATCCAACAGTGCCGCAACTACAGTATTATCAGTAATTGGGAATTTTTGTCTAATTTTAATAACATTTTTCAGTGTTAGCATTATTGGTGTTTCTTCGTCAGGCAAAGAATTGAGGATATCTGTAATCAAATGAAACACCAGGGCCAAATTAAGAGAAGCTGTCTTTTGTCTCGATAGCATTTCCACGACCTTACGGAATTTACGTAAAAATCTAATAAGATCTGCTAACAAGTTCCACTCTTGCTGGTAAATTTTTATATCATGTTGACTGGTCAGTGACATCATATGGGTAACAGGATTTCTGTTGCAAAAGTGTGCTAGACTTTCTAGCACACTTTTGCAACATCAATAATTGGTTCATTCTCGTCCATCTCCCAAATGTTCAGATACGCGCTCCAGAGACTGTAAAAGTAGAATTTGTTCTTTTTCCAACGCTTGCTCCAATTCCATTAAGGGATACCGAATGGTTTTTATGATCTTTTTACATGTTTTTATTAAGTTTTCTAATTCAGGAACACTGCCAATACCATTAACAGTCATCGGGTTGTGCATTCCATGCCCTAAGCACAAATGGCTGTTCGGAGCGGCTAGTGAAATGGCGCGTTTAACATTTGACCCGGCATCAGTCACAGAGTGAAATACTTTTTCTTGAATATCAAAGCATTCTTTTGTGTCATTTAATATCGCTTGTATTTTCTCGCCAGTTTTTTTGCCCTTGACAAGCTTAATGCACAACGTGAATTATTTGAGCTCAAAATCTGCAACATAAAGTAAGTAGACAGAATAATATTATTATTATTAATGAAAAATGTTTGTAAAGGTCACTGATAGTTAAATAATGAAGAGTGAACGTTATGTAGTTTAGATATCTATACTGACCAGGCCATATATCAAATGATGCATGTCCAGCCATATCTGTTTTGATTTGAACTTTCACTGTGTCTCAGGAGGGCATATCTTCTTTAGTAGCGATGATATCATATTTTGAAATTTTCGGTTCAATTTTCTAATTTTTAACACACTAAAACTCATATCATTTAAATAAACGAATACACACAGCAAATCAAAGCTTAACTTCATGTAGCTTAAAACACTTACTTGAAAAAAATCGTTCATGTCTTCATCTGACAACGAATCGAACGGCATCAATGACTTGCGAAACCAGAGCCATATCTCGCGCAAGTAATCATGAATCTTTCCTTTTTGTTAATGTGCTACTTGAAGTCACTACTGAGCGTGGTGGCCGTGGTCGCACTTCAAAAAACTGCTTGATATTTTGTGCGCCTTTATGATAACTTTCTTCTCTTAAGTCATGGACATGTCGTAAATGTTTGTTAACCCCTCAGCCCCAAAACTGTCGCATTCGACCGCGCATACCCACAGCAATTTAAACCATTAAAACTTATATTTAGACACTACTTTTCTATGAAGAAGTTTGGCATTAGAATCAATATGAAATTTTCTATCCTCTAGTGCAATAAAATGTCAAGTTATCCTGGGTAATTATTTATAATCTACTTTCATTTCGTACGCCATTTTCGCGTCAATGTTATTGTGTTGATTTTTGGATTTTTAATGTTTATTACTGTTTTAGTATAGTGTTTTACTATAAAATTGTAATTTAAAGTTTTTGTGTGAATATAATTTATCATTTTACGTAAATAATTTAGAGTAATATATATTGAAATAATTGTGATTTTCACGCTGACCACATTCGCTTGGAATGTTTTGTTTTTGTTATCAAAATACTATAGTCTTTTTGTAATAAAGTAAAACCTGACTTTTATGTAGAGAATTTTGTATAGATTTTATAATACCAAACTTCTTCAAGAAAAATAGTCTCTAAATATAAGTTTTAATGGTAAATATAAGTGCTGCAGGTGGGTGCAGTCGCATGCGACCGCTTGGGATTTGCCGGGTGCACGCGACTGACTATGCGACATGCGACTATTTACGAGGGTCGAGGGGTTAAGATTTCCTGTGCTGACAGTTTTGACGTAAGATTTTATTTTAACCCTGTATATTTAAAAGAAAGATGCAACAATCACATGCAAAGTTATATTTTAAAACACGAACTGCCCAGACCCATAAAAACATACTATAGCGCACAACAAAACGACCTTTAATTAAAATATGATGCCAACGCAGATGCAATTTTTATTTATCGAAGAAAACAAACAAGCATTTTATGTTCATTCACCATGACCAACTGCAGCCATTAAACACAACAAAATATGTACATACGTAATGATTTCTTATATTTACGCGAACACTACACATTTAAATAATACTAGTTTTACGGATTTTATCGCGTACATTTAACTTTTTAAATACCCGACGTTTAGAGCACTACAGGCCCATAGTTACGGGGGAGACTGAGATGTTCCACGTCTAAATGTCATAGTTTACCGCGGTTACCATAGATTAATATTATTAATTTTTGTTCCGATCTACGTAGTACGAACTTATAGTATCTTGAAGTCTTGCAGTTGTATGCTTGGGTTGGGTTTTAATCTTATTAATTATAGGATTCCAAGCAGATGGTAGCACCCAGCCAGTAATTACTTCCTCATTCGAGTGAAATTTTTGCCCGGCGAGTGACTTTTTCAAGGTGGGAAACAAAAAGAAGTTGCACGTGGCCAAATCTGGAGAATCCGGTGGATGGGGCAGCAGTTCGTATACCAATTTGAACAATTTAGCCGTGGAGAGTGCGGAGGTGTGAGCCGGTGCATTGTCGTATTGAAAGAGCACTTTTTTCTTCGCCAAATTTGGCCGTTCTTTTTTTAAATTACTAGTATAAAATAGTAATTAATACTGCCCTATGACCGTTTTGCTCTTCTCCAGGTAGTCAATGTATATCACATCTTGCGAATCCCAGAAAACGGTGGCCATCACCTTTCCGGCCGATGGGACAGTCTTCGCCTTCTTTGGAGGAGGTTCACCGGGTAAAGTCCCCTGTTTCGAGTGTTCCTTGGTCTCTGGTGTGTACCCATAGAATACTATAATACACAATAAAATGGCTGTCAACCTTATTTTGTACGAGGTAAGGCGTCGCCGGGAGCACGACATACAAGCAATTACGTCGTATTATCAGTTAATCACTACTACAAACCCGAGTCACTGTGTTGACAGACGTATTTTAATACATATTTATTTGTAAATAGCGTGCAATTTGGCATTTTCTAAATAATTTGCATGCGAAATTTGGAAACG
>DWHP01005224.1:0-12058 GCA_018247895.1 Parnassius honrathi
GGCACCAATGAAATTGTTAATTGCAATTTTAAGTGCTGATTTACCACGTGCTCGGCGGTGAAGGAAAACATCGTGAAAAAACCTGCATGTCTGAGAAATAAAGAAAAAAAAATATTTCGAAGACATGTAAAGTTCGCCAACACGCATTAGGGCAGCGCGGCGGACACTTCCTGGCCCTAAAAACTCTCTCAGAAATGAGGGGAGGCCTGTGCTCAGCAGTGGGACGTATATAGGCTGCAACTTTACTTTTTTATTCTTTTTCTCCATAAGACCGTAAAAATCAACTGCTAGACACGAACCGCTCCCGCGATAATTAGGGTTTTTTCTATAGAATAAAGTTAACAAACGAACACACAGTCCACCCGATAGTAAGTGGATACTGTGGCCTATGTACATTTATGTCTATCCTCAGTTAAGGATCAAAATGCAAATGCGTTATCAGCCCCGAGGTCAAATCTATCACCTCCATGATTAGAATATACCACTGCGATTTACTACAAGTTTCTACCACGGACTTTGATAGATCCAATTGTCATCGGTTTTGCTTCATCGATATGACTTAGAAATCTTAAAGATACTACTACTACAAGTCTACTCCCTTCTACAAGATCGGCATCCTGCAATTTAATGGCGTTGCATTTATATAAGACTAATTTCCCAGTTAGCCAAAAAACGAGTACACAGTACTGTGGTAGGGGTCACAGACTCACATATAAAACCGGTGGGAAGTCGCCACGCGCGAGTCTTTACTGTAGTACCGAGGACACGCCCCACCAGTCCTGATGTCTTGGAGACTCGCACCGTCCGCCGCACTCGCAGCTGCTATCGTACTACTTAGTACGTACCAGGTACTACATTGTTCATCTTTGTCATCAGCCCTTACAACTCTACGACTGGATATAGTCTGTTCCACTATTTTAACTATTATAAATCAGTGTTTGACTATTACACCACCTGATGGTAAGGGTTTAGCCGAAGATGGTGAAGCGCACTGACTTAGCTTAACAAACGCCTGTTGAAGGCGTTTGTTAACTAAGTTTGACTTAGCTTAACAAAGTCGGAAAGGATATATAATCGGAGAGAAAAGAAGAAGATCGGAAGAAAGAGAAAGCAAGAAGGTGCTTGAAAATTATACCACTCCATTGCATTACACGCATTTAACATTAAGGACGACAAAGAAAGACGCTTAGTTTATATTTTTTATGTGGTACGACCACGCTCTTACAGAATATTAGCGTAGAATAGCAGCTTACTGCCGTCGTGTTTCATATGATGAATACAGAGAACCGTACATCTATTATACTGGAAACGAACCGTTCCATCTTAGTCCGGGGTGCTAACGCATTTCGAGTTTGATTCTTAATTGAAGAAAGATATAGATGTCTATGAGCTACATCACATCATTTCTTCAGGTGGATTGTGAGCTCGTTTATCACCATATTTATGTTAAAAAATCGTGGTATGTCGACAACGAAGTCGTGGAGGCTGGCCAAACATTCGTGTGTTCGATGGTAGAAGGTAGAGGGGGTGTTATCTCATGCGATGAATGATATCCAAATCAGCTAAAGCAGTTCTTTTTAAGTCCATTAGTAAGCCTTTAAGAGGATATCTGGGTTATAAGAAATTTGAAGAGAATAAGTTTTAATAATCTATTCCTATAGCACTCTTCCCAAAAGACTGAGCTAAACAATTGAGAGAGATGTCTGCAGCTCAAAATTGTTACGCATATGAGGAATTAATGAAATCATTATCCCGTATCTCCATGCCCCTACCTTAAAACTGGACCAATTTTACTTTTTTAAGAACAGTAACATAAGAACATAGCATTGATAGGTATAGATTTTAGAGTAAAAATATTTAGATGTATATACATCCAGGGGAAAATAGAGGAATACGTTTAAAATTAGTATCTATGGAATAAACGCATTCCGCATATCCTCTTAAACTTCCTAAATAAATGAACCAGCACGCTCACTATCGGAAGATTTGCCTATGATAGCCGTCAGTGCTCGTAGGCGTTTGTTTTTTGAAATTTGTGAGTTCTGTGAAATTTGTGACCTATTTGTATGGATTTTCCGTCATTAGACAGAAAATGTCACTGCAATATCGAATTGTAGTGATGGAATTGCGTAGTGTTCAACACTATAAGCACAGTTAAACTCTTTTTTACTATGCTATAAGTACACGAAACTTCGTCCCGCGACTGGCGGGTAAAAACATACTTTTTGTATGTAGAAGAGGGAGCAAACGAGCGTTTGGCTCACCTGATAGTACTAGTAAGTGACTTTCTTAACCACAAACAATCGCAACACTTGCAGGTTCGTAGCCGCCCTTTTAAAAAGGTGTTTGCTCTTTTCTTGATACATCTGGGCCAATGCACAAAAGCGTGAGACACGTCCTCATGTACGAATTAATCGGCGATTACGATTCGTCAGCAACAGCAACCTTAAGCGGCGAGAAAAAATTATTTCTAGTTTGGAAGCATCTGCCACTCAGTCAAGCAAAATTGGCCTTTACAAAACTATTTTTGAAAGCCAAGAAAACTAAGCATTGCTCCAACAGGCCTCAACTGCGGGAGACCTTATGAAAAGACTCAACTTGATACTCATAATCTCACATACCGATTTTTGCTAAAGCTTCACGTTCTCTCCTTAAACTATATAGCCTAAGGTTCTCTCCAATTTCATAATTAGCTATTCAAAATGCGAGTAATTTTTGATTATTCTTATTATTTTCATTGTCCTCAGGCGAGTGCAGAATGCAAAAACTGTATCGTAAGTACAACATTTTTTTTCTCTTAAAAACTACCACTGTTTTACACTTGTATTATACGGGTTTATATCTTAAACTATGCCTTTACGTTACCATGTTATTCCAAAAAATCAGAAATAAATTATTATGTCATTACGTTGTTCATGGTTGTTCATGTTTGCCGTAGTTGCCACGCTTGGCAAGCGGGTTGTCAACTGCAGAGAGTAGTAAGATTGGATGAAACCATATCCATGAAGCTCACTACAGTTTCGTTTCGTTTTAAAGCTATCGAACTGGAAAGGATACGGTATCAATATCAATGGCGAGTACATCACTCACCTTTGATTTGCCGACGATATAATCCTTTGGCAGAATCGCCGAAAGAACTAAGCACTATGCTCAATGAGCTTATGATGGCGCTGTTGTCGCGCCACAAGCGATACACACCGAAGCGTAAATCATGCTATCAAAGTTCTGAAGCACTATGCGCTACATACAGAAATACTCTGCACTAATACAGGGAGCCTTGGCCGCTCCCCGCGACGTGTTGTACGTCTCCGACGAGAGGTGGTCTGCCCTTTTTCCCCCAACGTAATTAAAATACGCAACATGCAACCTTCGGAAACCTCAAACTTTCGTCATCGTCCTTAAGTATCCCATCCATTCGCTCCCGAGCAGATATCGTCTGTAGTCTTCAGACCCTTCTAGCCATGTAACTTTACAAGGTTCATCGCATCACTGGAGTAATGCTTCCTGTTCCTTCAAATTATTCTCTGCGCTATAGTTTTTGAAACGGTTCTATGCTTTACTGGTCACCTCTGCTTCGCGGCACTCGCAGACTTTTGGACTCACCTTGGACTACAAGGCAATCCCTGGCACCTGCACTTTCGTCGACAACTAGACCGTACCATCTATCTCCGGCCTGAGCAAATGGGGAATGTAGCGGCGCTGTCATCGCGCCGCAAGCGTAACACACCGAAACCTGAAAATCTCACTATCAAAATTTCGAAGTACTTCGCTATATATAGCACAGCTCTGTACTAACACACGGAGCGTTCGCCACTCCTCGGGCTGATCACCTTGCCTGGTGTGAGATCTCCCACTTTCCTTACTCGGCCAAAACCTCAATAGTGTCTCCGCTCCGTGCTTTATGGCATTCCTTGGGGGAGTCCTATCTTCAGCAGCAAGCAAAAAGGGGTTATAATGATGATCAAATTAATTTTCAGTATATTCGTTATTACCTTTGGAACTATAGAATTTGTCTTGAAAATTGATATAGAGCTGATTTACTTGATGACGAAAATGCCAAATTGTTCAGGTATTTTCTGCAAAAATAGATTTTCGTATTTTATCGCGTTTAATTCACTTGTTTGTAATTCCCGACTTTTCGTTCAGTGCTGAATCAAGTAATCAGTATTAGTTCAGAGCCAAAATCAAACCTTCCTAAATACTAATTTAAAGCGTTGAACAACTTACGGAACAGACCAGAGCTCACGATTCTCCGCGCGGATAAAGGAAATGCTACGGTAGTAATGGACACGTCAGAGTATAATTTTAAAATAAAACAACTTTTATCGGACGAAAGTACATACAAAAAGGTCAAAACAAATCTTACAACTAATACGCTTAAAACAATAAAGAAATACTCCTAAAAATTTAATCTCGACGGGAATTCGATCGAGGTTATATCGGTTACCAAAGATACACAAACCAAACACTACACTACGTCCCATAGTGAGCCAGATCGATTCACCGACTTATAAGTTGGCTCAATGCTTAGCAAAAATACTGTCACCGCTGAGTGGACATACCAGAGCACACACAAAGGATTCATACAATTTTGTTAGTGAGACAAAAGACCTACTTCTCGCTGACAATGAAACTATGGTCTGTTTTGATGTTCAGTCACTATTTACATGCTTACCTATTGATGACTGCATCTTAATAGTAACCAGAAAGCTAAAAAAAAATAACATGCCTGAAGAATACGTAATATTACTTGAACACATGTCGCTATCTATTGTGGAAGGAAGTTCTACGAGCAATTAGATGGTGTGGCAATGGGCTCACCTGTATCTCCCGTAGATGCCGACATATTCATGAAGGACTTTGAGGAGAAAGCCCTTCTTACTGCTCCTGTAAATCCAAGACTCTACAAGCGGTACGTAGATGACACTTTCACAATTTTACCATCTGACATGACAAAGTAACAGCATTTTAGACCAACTTATTTCCATAAACTCTAAAATATAGTTCACAATGGAGTTAGAGGCAAGTAATTATTTTTCTTCTTTTTTTGTTTTCTTTTTATGTTTTAGTCATCCGAAATCCTGATGAACACTATTGGTCACACTGTGTATAGGAAAAAGACCAATACTAACGAATATTTAAATGGTGAATCTCACCATCATCCTTCACAGTTAACTACCGTGGGTAAATCTTTGTTTCAGAGAGCACAAGGGATCTGTGACAGGAAACATCTGTCGGCCGAGCTCCAGCACGTCTAGCAAGTATTGCAAGAAAACAAGCTTCGGGTTCCGCCCCTACGTCACAGTGACCGAATGAAGCCGGCCACAGTTGAGTGTGTGCCTGCTGTACTGCCATATGTCAGAGGTGTCACAAACAAGGTGGGCTACATCTTGAAGCGAGTTTTCATTAAAACATACTACAAGTCGCCAAAGAAGATTAGTCAATTTTTACCATCCATCAAGTGTAATATTCCTCCTCAAGATGCAGGAGTATACAAGCTAGACTGTGAATGTGAAACTTACATAGGACGAACAAAAAGATCTTTAAAAACTCGCGTGAAAGAACATATAGCTGACGTAAAGCACCGACGCTCCGGAAAGTCTGCGGTCCGTTAACATGTTCAAGATCGTCCCCTTCATTACACCACATTTGATAAACCACAAATCCTCGTAAAAGTATAACCTACCAAGGATGATACGCGAGGCTATTGAAATGAAAAACACTCTAATTTCAATAGAGAAGAGGGATGGATGTTGCCGCCTGCCTAGGATCCTATAATTAACAAAATTAAATCCATCCCCAAGCATACCACTGCAAGACTTCAAGATACTGACGCAAGCTCGTTCTGCGTAGATCGGACCAATAATTAATATTCAAAACTGAAGGTAGCGGGACTAACTATGACATTAGGACGTCAAACATTTCAGACCCCCCGTGATCATGGGCGCTTTAAACACAAACGTTGGGAATTAAAAACAAGATAACTAACCGCGATAAAATCCGTATTAATAGGTTTATTCAATAGATTTTCCATATCATAGTTACAAGAAGATGGCGTTACCTTTCATATATAAGTCATTTTTTATCACATTATTGCTATTTACATCTTTATAAACTTATAACAGAACTCATACAATATGCGGATCGGTCGAGCGACTGATCCGAGTCTGTATCCAAGTTATCGTTGTTACCGAACGATACTGTTATAATGTATATATGTGTGTGTGTGAATTTTTTAGTTTATTGTTTTAATTGTTGTGCATGGTGACAGATGCTTGTATTTGTGTGCGCTGATTCCCCCCCCCCCCCCGCAAAAAATGACCCTCAATTCTGTATTGGGGAAAACGCTACGACTACTCCCTTCCTGTCCGCCTGTCCGCCGCGGCATCGAAGCTGCAATTTCCCTGATGTACAACTGTAACATCAGGAAAATTACAGGTTCTACGCCGGCCTTTTAATAAAAACTAGGCTCTTTTCTTGAAGGTTCCTTAGTCGTGTACATCCGGAACAAGTGGTAAAATAAAAAAAATTGTACAACCGGCTTCAATATAATTAAAACGAAAGCAATGTAGTCGAAGTAAATTAAATACGCATTATTAAGGATAACTCAAAAACTACTAGTCAGATCTCGATCATTAATTTAATTTATATGGGTCCCGTATAAAAAACAAGATAAGCACCAGCTTTTGAATAAAAAAAGAATCATCAAAATTGGTTCACCTAGTAAAAAGTTCTGAGGGAACACACGTGAAAAATAGTCGAATTGAGAACCTTTTTATTTGTTTGTATTCGGTTGAAAAACGCACTGCCGTTCCGAAAAATCAAATCCGAGCGGGAAAACTTGTGGTAAATCGCACAGGGGAAGATCGTTGAGTTACAGTGCTGATAAATGTTGTACGTTGTGCGTAGGCACTGGACAAGGAGGGTCGATCGTTGCTGCGTGCGCACTGGGAGGCGTGTCGGGGATCAGACGTGAGGCTGCAGGCGTATTGCGCGCTGCGCCGGTGCAAGCTGATTGCTAAGGACGGCAAGCTGCGCAAAGCTGCCCTAGCACACGTTGCCAGAGGCCTGCCCGCTGACGTCACCAAGGTAACACCACACCCAACCTCTAACTTGCTAGAAATGGCCTTATTTGGTGGAGTCGCTCTTGTCGAAAAATTGGTGAAGGTAAGCGAATGGTGGTACCATTCGTCCTCCACCAATTTTTTTACTATTCGTGATTACTATCCCACCTAGCGGTAAGTGGTAATGCAGCCAAGGGTGACAAAACGCACTGACTTAATACGAGCCCGCTCTCACCTTGAAGATGCCAACACTGTAGCTGGATGAAAAGACAGATGCTGGCAACTTATTCCACTGTTTTGCTGTACGCATGACGCATGAACGCATGGTAAGTAAACAATGAAAGGGTGGAGACTGGCCAAGCGTCTTGTGCAAGGGAGAAGGAGTAATTAGGTTAAGCAATTCCTGCGCACGCTAAACCTTCAGCGTGTGATATGAAAAATTGTACTGTTTTCGATCTGAAGGATATAAAGCGCTGCTCTTACGTGATGGGACTCTTTCTCTACATATTTCTGTCACCAAATTACTGCAGTGCTGTGTTCCGGTCTGCAGAGTGAAGAGAGCCACTGTAATTACGGGCTGTTAGGCATTCCCACTTAATCCTCAGAGGTTAACGCATCTGTGGCCTTCTTCGTTTAAATTGGCTGCAGGTATCTATGGGTGCACCACCAGGTAGACTCTAAGTTCATTTATCACTTCAGTTTTGCAAAAAAACCTAGTTGGTACGTCACGATTAATCTACTACATAGTTTGAAGCTGCCAACCTGTCTGCCAGCATTTTATTATAGAAGTAAGAACGACAGATGAGCGCATGATGACAAGTGAATGCTTTGGCTCATATCGTTTCCGCAACAGCCTATTAAAATCTACTGCTGAACGTGGGCCTCACATCGGTGAGTAGTCTATGGAGATTGCCTCGTAGGCGGATATTTGCCATACTTACCACGATTGGCAGGCGAGTTGCCAACCGCAGTTTTTTTAGTCGCTATTAGGAGGACGCTGCTGCCTATCACCTGATATGTTTCCCTCTTTGCCTCTTATGACACCCACGGCACGATATGGGGTAGTGAATATCCTTACACCGTCATTACACGGTAAGTACACAAATACACGGCAAAACGGCCACCACGGCTGTGGCTCATAGCAACGTCTATCGTTATCATCATCATTATCAAGACAGCTCTTCACAAGTCCAATGCTGAACATAGGCCAGGAATTTCGAATTGCAAGGAGGCAAGGAATGTCACAAATTACGGTCTTGAGCCAACTGCATTCATCAACTTCCTGCATATCCTACCAGTTCGTTGCTCTGTATATAGTATGATTGGGTGGGCTCCATATATAGTGAAGGGTCGCCACACGTTTCACATACCAATACTCAGTCTATCATTGATCAAAAAGCAAAATGCACCAACACCACCACTGAGGATTAAATAGAAATGCTTCGTTACCAGTCGATAGGGTCTCCGTTTGTCTACAGTAACGATACGAAACACAGCAGCATTATACTGCTATTTTACGATAGTATTCCGCGCGAGCGTGAAGGATCAACAATTGCCATGATTTTTCTTTAAATATATCAAAAATTGTATTTTCAGGTGTTGAAGAGATGTGCTAACCAGACGGGCGACACTCCACAAGAGATGGCATGGAACATTTTCCGTTGCGCCTTTGACCCCAAGTCGTTGCACATTGACGTCACTACCACAGAAGCTAGAGGTGACAATTAGCTTTCTAACGATTGAACACCCCATAGTTATATTGCATAAATAAAAAATCAACAATTCTGAGATTGATAGAAAATAATAAAATAAACAGTGGTTCTCTCATAAGAACAATTGTTTTATTTATTTGTCACTCCTTAGGTGTCCAGCGCCCGTAGGAATCTCCGATATTAATTAGTTTCAGAAAAAGAAATTTTTTTTAAATACTAAATCGAAACTGTAACATCGAATGCTTTGCATCACGGAACTCAATCACCTCACAAAAGGATGAGAGTTAAAAACAAAAATTAAACGTAATACAGTCAGTAAAAGTAATTTTATATGCCATATTTTGGTTATAGCATGAATGGGTCGGTTCGATCGGGGAAGGATCGTGCTCTCACAGAATACCAGCGTAAATAGCTAACTATATATAGCTAACTATAACTGTATCATAACTGTTCGTATGGTGAGTATAGAGAAAAGGAGATCCCTTTTGCTGGAAATGAAGTATTCTGTCTTAGTCCTCAGGTCCTTAGCCTTCAGAGGCGTAAGTATGCAACCAAGGGCCCCGGGGCAAAAAAGAAATTGGGGCCCTATTTGAACTAAACTAAATAATTTAAATGCAAAACTACTATGTGGTATGTGTAACGCATTCACTAAGAAAGGATCATGGTAAATTCAATCTCTAAGGACATAAAATAGGCTGATACAGTTTGTATGAAACTTATTATTTTACGAGGCGATTGACTTGAAACTTACTAAAGGTGATCTGTATACTACGTGGTGGAGCCATGCTGAAGCTATATTATGATTGCAGCACGGATGGGTCGCTCGACTGGGGTGGGACCACGCTCTCACAGAATAAAGAGTTAAGGTTACAGCCTATGTACGTCCACTCCTGGGCACAGGCCTCTGCTCATTTCTGAGAGAGTTTTAGGGTAAGGAATTACCGCCATGCTGCCTCAACGCATGTTAGCGAACACCACATGTCTTCGAAAAATTTTTTTTCATATTTCTTAGGCGTATAGATTTCCTCACGATGATTTTTTCACCGCCGAGCACGTGGTAAATCAGAACTTAAAATTGCAATTAACAATTTCATAGATGCCGGCGGGGATCGTACGCGGTTTGCTTGCGCACTGTGTGAAATCTACGCGAGCGCTAACTATCTGAGTTACTAAGGCGCTTTCTCACATAATACCAGCGTAAAATGTCGGCGTAATGCTGATGTGTTTCATATGGTGAGTGTAGAGACCCGGAGACATTCTTTATCATAAACGAGGCATTCCGTTTTAGTCCTCACGGGTGACAACGCATCTGCGTTTTGATTCTTAATTGAGGATAAATGTACATGTGTATGGATCACAGCAGCCACTTACCATCAGGTGGACTGTGTACTCGTTCGTCACCTTTTTTCTATAAAAAGTGAAATAAATGGATACGGATTTAGCAATTTTGAAAATAATCCATTACAGAGGGGCCAGAAAAAATTAATTAGCGTTTTTTTTAATATGAAGGCACACTGAAATTAAAAATAATAAGTTTCGTATTTTTAGTTTCTTCAAAAATCTATCCTTAGGGACTTAGTAAGGGGGTGCAAAACTTGTGTGCAAAATATTATATCATGACGTACATGCCAAAAAACTAGACATAGAAATCCGACAGTAACTGTCTTTTATGACGTAAGCTTCCACTAAGAAGGAATTTCGGAAAATACAACCCTTAGTAAGGGAGGCGTACCGTGTAGTGGCGGTGCAAGCTGATCCACCCCCATGTCATCCCGCGGAAGTCGCAGGAGGCGCCAGTGGGAGACAGGCAGGAGATGGGCAGCAGCGTCTTCTTAATAACGACTAAAAATAAGCAGCTATGGCAAATATCCACCCTGCGACGCAATCTGTGAGCGTGGCCTGTGTTCAGCAGTGGACTTTCATTGCTTGTAGCGGTAACGGTAAGAGGGAGAAAGAGCATGCTACAGTTTTATGGAACTTTTTATTTTACGGAGCGATTGACTCGAGACATACTGGAAGTACTCTCTGTGATATTTCAAAACAACCCTTTTACGGCGGGCCATAAGGTTTTTAAATTTGTATGGAGAAAAATTAATGATTTTTTTTAATCCGAAAATAGGTGCATACTATTCTCTTCAATTTAACACAATAAAATTAACATTGTTTATTTTTTCAAAACCTACCCGACTTTAAAACGAGGGTGCAAATTGTATATGAAAGATATCCTGGGTGTCTCTCCCTTACTTTCTCCTTGGTACGATAGCGTGACCAAAACCTCGAAATCACATTATGCCTGGTCCCTATTGCCAGTTCAAATATACCAGCCTGCAGAATTCCCACAGCTGTTAACATCTCTTCTCCAGTTAAATGTCAAAGTAGCATTGCAATATAATGCCAACTTGATATGGCAGCCGAAGAACACGAAGAAGAAAAGACACATGAAACGATGATAACTTAGCTTCCTTTTATTACGTAGGCATTACCTGAGATAGGATTTTGAGAAATTCAAACCCGCAGAGCGCGACATGAGGCCTTACAGCTTGTACGACACTTTTTATTTCACGGGGCGATTGATTGTATAGTCTGTTGATAAAATTATAACTATATAGTATTGTAGTCCTTGATTGACCCTCAACCCTTTACCTACTTACTTCTTTTAAACTACGCAACCACGCAACGAACTTTAAAACATTTTTCACCGCCATTTAGAAAAAATATTGCAGAATGGCAGAATGTTTAGTATGTACAATGCATTCTAATTAACTTTGCGTAGTAAAAAGAGTTCAATATTTTGTATTTTAAGTCGTCAAATATCTGGCTGGCTAAAATTTAAAGAGATACATTAAAATAATGTTTTAAGGAATTATAGTTCTTCAAAAAGTCTAGACCAAAAGTCCACGCTGGCAAAATAATATATTTATCTCCTAAATTTGACTCACTGTAACCATATTTATCTTTAAAATATTTGGAACAGTGCTTTTTTTTAAATATAAATGACACCACATGTAAAGTGAACCCGTGGGGAGCCGGGTTGCTACTAATTTTATAAATGTGAAAGTTTGCTTGATTGTTACGGTTTCACGTAAAAAATGCTATTATAGATTAGTATGAAATTTAGCACACCGTTTCACCCCATCGTCACCATTTAATCCCGTTGAGACAATTCTTTTAATAAAGGAAGGATTTTACAATTTTGGTCCATACCAGTACTAGATGAATGCAGTCTCGGGCGGAAGGTAGTAAAAAAAAAAACGACAGGTTGGACTCGGGGTGTGCCGGAGG
>DWHP01005225.1:0-12058 GCA_018247895.1 Parnassius honrathi
AATAATAATAATAATAATAATAATAATGAAACAAAATAAATGTTCCTCCTACATAATATTGCTGTGCCCATCAGGGTCTGTAGAGATACCATAAAAATATATCACACCTTTCGGAACGTATAGAATGCAATAAAGTTAGTGAGTATTGAGTATTGAGCATGTAACTTATAATTTAAATATGAACAAATAATAAATACCTATTTTTTATAGAAAAAATAAGTGTGACAAACGAGCATACAGATACGGCCTACTTGATACACATATATCCTCAAGAATCAAAATGCAAATGTGTTATCACCCCAGAGGACTAAGATGGAATACCTCGTTAAGTGAAAATGGTTTGTGGTTTTTGTCACACCATACGGAACCCAGCGGAGTTATGCCGTAATGCCGCTATTTTACGTTCTTATTTTAAGTCAGCGTGGTTCTTTCCCGGTGGAGTAGACACATATTCGTGTTACGGCCATAATACGTTGCAGCATAACTCGACAGTTACCATGTAGTGGCTAAGCGGGAATGTCCACTACTTTATATCGCAACTAACAAAACAAAAACCAAAAAATAGGCAACAGAGGGAATGAAACTAGAAGAGGGGGTGGGGGCAGAAACTTTCTTATCTTAATCTTAATATATATAAATTACGTGTCACGTTGATGTCCGCGATGGATTCCCAAACTACTCCCATTTTAATCAAATTTGCGCACCGTGTGCAGTTCGGTCCAACTTGAGAGATAGGACAGTTTTTTTGCCCATGAGTGACACACATTTTTTTTTTCGCGAATTTAGGGTTTTTTAGTAGGACATGAGAAAAGATCCTCGAAAAGGGCAGAACAACGTCTGCCTGGCAAGCTAGTTCAATATAGATTATGAATAATACTTATTTCATTCGGATAAAAAACCTCTGTCATCTGGGAAGAACCAGCAAGAAACACAGCGCGACTTTAAAAAAAACAGCTTACAATCATGTGTCTTACAATTATAGAAATAGCTTATTGGTAGCGATCACCCTTCCCAGAAGTTCATCATATCATCCATATATTCCTTAATATTATAATAACTCTTTTTATACTTACTTTAATAAAGTTTTTGAACTTTGTGCAGGTAAAATTTTATATATTTTCTGGGATTTTATTGTAAATGCGTATACATCGCTCCAAGAATGAATTACTGACTCGGTAGAGTCGAGTAACTATAAAACTGTGATTACTGACCACTTCCTAATTCTGACAACTATTGGCAATTTATTGGGAGGCCTGATTTCAACAGTGAAACAATACTACTTATGGATCTTCAAGAAAAGAGCCTACGCCTTTTAAAAAAACGCATCTGCAATTCGCCTAGTTCTGCAGTTGTTCATAGGCTGCGGTAATCACTTACCATCAGGTGAGCCGTGTGCTCGTTTGCCCCCTCTCCTATATAAAAAGGCTGTAATTAAATATGAATGAATGACTCTACTATGTATTGTATACAGTCAGTCAGAAATTAGTTTTATTTCATTTTAAAAAATATTTTATCTACTGCTGGCCTTATCTAATTTCTGAGTGGGTTAATCCTTCAGATCAAATTTCGGTCACGGCGGCCTGCCTCAACGGAGACTAGCCATCGGTACAGGACAGGATTATAGTGATCAATTGTATGCGCAAGCACAGGTGCACTCTCTATTCCTTCACTCTCATAATCCGATGGGACGGTAGCCGACACGACCAGAGAGAGATCAGGCGCAGGACCAACGGCTTTACGGCCTTTGGGATTAGAGAGTTGTGGGATCGCCTAATTGCTTCGGTGGATGTTGGCGAGTTTCACATATCGAAATATCTTTTCTTAGATATATATATGTTTTCCTTCACTGCAAAGCACGTGGTAAATCAGCACTCAAAAATTAAATTAATAAATTTTACACAGTACACACATTTCTCGCGTGCTTTGATATTATAGGTGAGGTTAGTACTAATCTAATTGTTAATTGTTCTATATAAGAAGTTAAAATTCCGTTTGTTAATTTTTTACTTTATTTACTACTATTTACGTGGTAGAGCCATTCTGCAGTTATGTTATGGTTGTAGCACGAATGGATCAGCTCGACCGGGGGTGGACTACGCTCTCACAGAATACCAGCGTAAAATAGCAGCTTAATGCTACTATGTTTCGTATGGTGAGTTTAGAGAACCGGAGACCGGTTGTACTGGAATCGAGGCATTCCATCTTAGTCCTCAGGGGTAACTACGCATCTGCATTTTGATTCTTAACCGGGATTAAATGAAGATGTCTACGGACCACATCTGCTTACTATGAGGTGGACTGTGTGCTCGTTTGTAATTCTTATTCTATAAAAAATACGAAACAGGGTTTCAAGATGAAGTTAAAATTAAACGCCATAAAAACCTTTAGTTTTTGCCATGCGTAGCGTTTACGTAAATATGAGATCATTATTTGTTATTAACTTAATATATATTATGAAATTCCTACGTCGATTCGTCACGTCACGTGTAATCAAAAGACTTATCTGTGCACTAAAAATGACAAGACATCTAAATGATATCACCATTTTAATTATGCCGTGCAAACCTTGAATGATCACCACAGTATTTTAATCGCTATCTTTTTCCCGCCTAAATAGAAAATGTAATCTTTTTGATTTCGTGATATCCATTATTCCTTACCAACATTCTTGTTGGTAGCAGAGAGAGGTTTTTTATACAAGTATTGGTGACAATCGAGCCCACAGACTACCTGATGGTAAGTGGCTGTGTGTGCAGTTCTCGGAAGAGAAACCACTACCTCACATGGTCTCCTTGCTGTCGCAGAAGGTGAGAGGGGGAAACTGGAACAAGAGATGGCAGCACATCTTCCTGATGACAAAGAAAAGTGCTGTTGGCAACTCGCCTAACAAGCGTGTCCCATGCTTTTTATAGGATAGGGTGACAAACGAGCACACAGCCACCACCTGACGGTAAGTGGTTGCTGTGTCCCATAGACGTTCTACATTTATCCTCGATTATGAATCCCGTGAGGACTAAGATGGAATGCCTCGTTTCCGGTAAAAAAGGTCTCCGGTTCTCTAGACTCACCATATGAAACACAGCAGCATCAAACAATTGCACCATGGCTCTACCATGTATAATGATGCTATATTCAACAGTTTTTAAAGGCCGCACTGGTGATGATGACGATAGTGATTCTGTGAGAGCGACGTCCTTCTACCGTGGATCCAACACAACAAAATACCAAGAAAACAAAATAAATTTATGTGCCCTTGATGTTTTGTTGTGTTGCCTATACCCACAGCAGAAAGTGTTTATTACGATTAAATATAATATGGCGCCGCAATTGACTGTAACTTCAATGAATCACCCACACATATATATTTGTATGTTAATATGGTCACGTATGCATAGCGTGAGTGATTTATGGATGTCGCTGGCAACACCTAACTATTTAATATGTTTTATGCTACTTGGAGGTGCCAAAAACAGGAAGGACTAGCCTAGAAAGCGGTCGTTAAATATTTAACAATAAAGTTAACTGGGTTGTTGAGTTCGCGGAACGCAACGGTAGATTTGCGAATGACCTTAATTTTAACCGCGGTTGCTCGAGTCCAAACGATTAATCTAAGGTCAATTAATTTCCAATTGTAATTTTAAAATGAAAATGTTCAAATGACTTGAAGTTAGATATTAGTTATTTAAACGCTTGCAAAGTTATGAAAATTTTCAATAAAATTTTCGAGGACTAAGAATACCAGCAAAAAAATAGCAACTTAATGCTGCTGTGTTTCGTATGGTGGGTGTAGAGAACCGGAGACTCTTTTACTGGAAACGAGGCATTCCATCTTAATCCTGAGGGGTGACAACGAATCTGAATGTTTATTCTTAATCGAGGGTATATGTTGTAGTCGATGGCTAAATGTAGTGCACGTTGTTTCACATAAATGTTTACATCTGTCCTCGAATAAGATACCTAGAGTTATCATCCCTGAGAATGAAGGTGAAATGCTCATTCCTAGTAGAAATGGATGCGGATCTTAACACTCACCATACGAAACAAAAAAGCAGTAAGCTGCTATTTTACGCTGGTATTATGTGAGAGCGTGGTCCATTCCCAGTCAAGCCGACCTATTCGTGCTACAACCATAACATACTTGCAATTTGGCTCTACCACGTATGAGCACGTACGAGGAGACGTAGCCAGCGTTAGGAGAGTGAGATGGAAAAGTTGACGAAGTAGAAGGTATTGTGTAGGTGGATGAAAATTTAAGTTTCATTTGAACTATGCTGCAATATAACAAATATCACTGCTTGTTTTTCAAATGTTAAAAATCACGAGTTTCATTGCTGTGAGGTGAATGCCGTTCTAGAAGTCACTGCAGCGTTTGTCTACAAGTCAAAATCATGTCTAGCGACCCTGTAACTGTGAACCGAGTAGTGGATATCACTTTTATCAACATTTTCAAGTTATTATAAATTTTATGACCTTGAAGACAGGGGCTATTTTTACTCACACCGTATTTTTATAAATGTGTACGAATTCCTAAATCGTTTAAAATTAAAATGTTTTTTTTTATACGTGGTAGAGCCACCCTGCAGCTATTATGGTTGTAGCATGAATAGGTCGGCTCGACCAAGGAAGGACCACGCTCTCACAGAATATCAGCGTAAAATAGCAGCTTAATGCTACTGTGTTTCGTATGGTGAGTGCAGAGAACCGAACACCCGTTTTACGAGGCATTCCATCTTAGTCCTCAAGGGTGACAACGCAACTGCATTTCGATTCTTAAGCGAGGTTAAATAAAATAAAATTCTGTGGGCCATAGCATCCACTCCATCCATCAGGTGGACTGTGTGCTCGTTTGTCAACCTCATCCTATAAAAATCTCTATAATGTGCCATCTTAACAACAAATGCTGGGGTCATTACTCATCACCAAACCCTTGACATACGTTGTATGGCAGCCTCGAAATTTAAAAAAACAATTTTAGTTGTAGCTTTTAGTTTATGGACTTATTAGTTAATGTTGCATTATGTTAGTGTTACTAGGTGGTGTAACGTAGCGTAGTGTAGTGTAGTATAGTGTAGTATAGTGTAGTGTAGAGTAGTCTAGTGTATTGTAGTGTGGTCTAGTATAGTGTAGTCTAGAGTAGTATATTATAGTGTAGTGTAGTATAGTATAGTGTAGTGTGTATTATAGTTCTTTCAGTTCACCAGTGTGGTCCACTTTTGGATGTGGTTCGACATATAGCAGCATAACAGTGTGCGTGTCTGGTGGCACGTGCGTCCGCTCGCGACTGTGACTGCTCCGCCAGGTACTCAATCTGTCACATTGTATATGTACATGTCGAACCACATTCGAAGGTCGACCGCACTCGTGAATTGCAAGAACCATAGATAGGTACTTATATGTGATTGTGCATTATGTCCTAGATACTAAAGTGTAGCGATTAAGATTTCTATAGGTGTAATTATCATTGGTAATCTTATACAATAAAATAAAAATAAAATCTATAAGTATTTGATAATAAAATTCTTGTTTAATAACCACAACGAAGGAAAGATTAAGCAAAGTCATTGCTAATTATTTAAGTTCATTCTGTTTGCGCAGTGAAGTGTGCTGCAGTTTCTCTTGTGGAAATAACACTAGTGTGGATGTGTGAAAACAGTTGTGCTAACTGGCTACAAAATTTTAATTATTTCTTCGTTTTTAGCCGCATGTTACGCGATATATTCGCAAATTGACAACTCGATTTTAAAGATGTTTTCTTTTAAATTAAATAGACTTTTAAAGGTTACAGTAATATTTAATAGTCTTAAACTAAAATAGGTTAGTAGAGCCGTGTTGCTCAGAGGTTAAGCGTTCGGTGTAAATTTTTCAGTACGCGAACAAACCGGGTTCCAACCACCGGCACTTGCAATTTTAACTGTTGATTAACTGCGTGCTCTGCTAACGTTGAAAATATTGTGATATTGTGCATATTTGTTTTAAGACATGTGAAGTAAAATAATACGTATTGGTGCAGCGCGGTGGACACTTCTTTGTCTTAGAACCACAGAAAAAGTAATAAAAGACAATAGAAATGAATTAGCGCTCAATTACTTCCAAAACCGATGTCGTGACCGATGCCTGCAGCGAAGTAAAGTGCAGAAAAGTAATAAATGAAAGTTTACAAAGGTAAATATCATAGTAAAGTATTCATCTAGATGTAAATTAGTTAAAACAATGATATTTAGTAAATAATCATCTTACCGGTGAAATATTATGCCTTTAATAGTTGAATTACACGTCCTTGATAAGTTTTAACTACCGATTATGCTGCAGTTCACCATTATAATAACATAAATTCACGTACGACGTTCCTCGCGCAACTAAATCACAAAATGGTGAATGATGTCCGTCAACACATTATAGCGGCGACAAGGTCACGCATCTATGCCACTTCTATTGTCTTATTATTACGATTTCTGTGCTTAGAACCCTTTAGAGATTAGTTGAAGCCTTTTCCAAGTAGTGGGACATTAATAGGCTGTAATTTTACTACGCTTTTAGTTCACCTGATGGTAAGTGACTACTGTAGTTCATAGATATCTGGATACTTCATACAGAAGGCTACAGATGCGTTATCATCTCTGAGGACTAAGATGGAATAACTCACAGTCAGTAATTATACTAGTTCTATATACCCTTCAGACCGGTACATAACAGTGCATGCATTACTATTTGACCGAAGAAATACCTATCCAAACGAACTCCTATGAAGAATACGAGTCTTACTCTCTGCGAAATGTTTGTTTCTAAGTATCTTCATTTCAAATATTTAATATATTCTGTTTACATAATGATTTCTTATATTTACGCGAGCACTACACATTAATTAAAACTACTTTTACGGATTTTATCGCGTTTAATTATTACGTTTTTTTAATTCCCGACGTTTTGGGTGCTTTCCAGCACTCATGGTCACGGAAAGTATATTATCTATGGTCACGAGGGACGATATCAGTGTTAACCCGGACCTTCAGCTTTTTAATTTTTAGACCATACATAATAATAAGATGATGTTGTGACCAGGATTAAGAAACGAATGCTTCGGAGCTTTGGTCATGTGGAAAGAATGAATGAGGAAAGAGTGACAAAGAGAATTTATGCTGCAGAAGTGAATGGCAGGGTCGAAAAGGGACGTCCTAGACGAAAATTTATCGACCAAATTAGCGATTTATTGAAAGCGGGCCAAATTATGAGTATCCTTAACCGACGAGCACGTGTGCGTAGGTATATAGATGTGAAGGAGGCGAGAGAGGTGTATCAGGATTGTGCCAAATGGAAGTCTGTAGTCTCTGCCTACCCCTCTGGGTGACAGGCGTGAGTGTTTATGTATGTATATGTATGTACATAATAATTAAAAAGCTGAAGGTACTGCGGGTAATGCAGCACCCTGATACGTCGGGAATTAGAAAGCATAATAATTAAACGCGATAAAATCCGTATAAAAATAGTTTTAATCAATATGCCGTGGTTTAAATAAGCCACATTTATTTAACGTTTATTCATTTTTGTAGAGGTCATGAGGTAATTTCTCTATCAATAGAGAAGTAGAGAGTGTCGTTTTCACCATGATAATTAATAGTAAAAGTTAGTTTATGATATGGTATCAATTTGAATATAACGGTAATGTTAAATATACAATTTATATTTGCGATTGTTGTCACTTGGTGAAACTCCAGATCCATTTTTGAGATTTAAATAAACACTTGTATACGTTTCACCATATTTTTATAGGACAGGGGTGTGTACCCGACACAGTCCTAGTCCTAGCCCTAGTCCCAGTCTGATGTTAAGTAGCTGCTGTGTCCCATAGATATCTACATTTATGCTCGTTTGCGAATCAAAATGTAGATGATTTGTCGGCCCTGAAGACTAAGGTGGAATGCCTCTTTTCCAGTAAAAAGGGTCTCCAGTTCTCTACACTCTACGAAACTCAACAGCATCAAGCTACTATTTTACGCTGTAATTTTGTGAGAGCGTGGTCCCTCCCCGTTCGAGCCGACCCATTCGTGCTACAACTATACAATTAATATAGCTGCATCATAGCTCTACCACGTTAAAAATCTATGTCCGATAGCCTCACTAAAACTCAAAAACGGCCCGGCTGATTTCGATAAACTTTTTTGTGTGTATTTGAAAAGGTTCCTACATGGTTTAAATTTACATTTGGACCCGGTAGGTGTCGCTGTTGAAATGCAGAAACCACCCATGCGGATCGCTAGTAATTAATTTACTAATTTTAAAAACCGATCCGTTTCGTCTCACGAGATTATCAATATTACAGGCTATTAAGATCAGTTGCTGAACATAGGCCTCCCCCATAGATTGCCCCATAGGGGGGATATTTTTTTTAAAGAATAACGGTGACAAAACGGTGAGTCATCCTTCCAGTAAAACAGGGTCTTCGGATCTCTACACTCACCATACGAAACACAGCAGTATTAAACCGCTATTTTACGCTGGTATTCTGTGAGAGCGTGGTCCTTCCCTGGTCGAGATAGTTAAAATATTTCCCCCCGTTTGACAAGCGAACTGGTAACCGCAGTTTTTTTTATTTTTAGTTGTTATTAGGAAGACGCTGTTGTCCTTCTCTTTCGCCTCTAAAGACACCCACAGGATAGGTAGGTTAGTAGATATTCTTACACTGCCACTACATAGTTATCAGGTTGGGTCGTTTATCACCTTTATTACACAAAATGTAACAAAAACTCTGTGGTTCTCATTAAATGAGCTATTAGAATCATTATTCAAGCCTATAGAAAACTTTACTTCAGTAAACTCGTTCAAATAGAAGCAACTTCTTTCTATCTAAGTATATACGTTTTATTTAGGGCAAAAGAAACATGTAAGCGGTTTTTTTTTAATCAAATGATCAAAAGGTTAAATTTATTTTGCTGTTTTTGAAACAATTTGCATTTTTCTTATAAAATTAAAGTCACAAACGTATTTACAAGTCCTCCTGATGGTAAGTGGCAATTGCATTTTCATACGCGGCAGAGCCACGCTGCGGTTATGTTATGGTTGTGCACGAATGGGTCGGCTCGACCGGGGTCTTCCGTGGTCTCGGCCAAGCTCTCACAGAATATCAGCGTAAAATAGCAGCTTAATACTGATGTGTTTCGTATGATAAGTGTAGAGATGAGATCCGGAGATCCTTTTTTACTGGAAACAAGGCATTCCATCTTAGTCCTTAAGGATGACAACGCATTTGCGTTTAGATTCCTAATCGAGGTTAAATGTGGATATCTATGGGCCACAGCATCCACTTACCATCAGGTGGACCGTGTGCTCGTTTTTCACCCTTATTTTAAACAAAATGCAGTCCATGGACAAATGTAGCTGACTTCGTACAAAGAGCCTATAGGGGTGTGCCTTTAGATGTGTGTAAACTTAACCCTCCGCTCTCCGAGCGCGCTTTTCGAGCGTTCTGGTTACGCTTCTACATAATTTCTAATATATAAAAATTATTATTAGTTTGTTCGTATTTTATGCACTGACATAGCGTTCATCAAATTGCGGTAAAACTTTGTCAACATATTGCTTGCACTTCCTCGAAGGTTATATGCATAGATGGACCCGGTATGTGGCGCCGTTGTAAAATCCAGGTACCACCCTTGCCGTCAATACCATCAAGCCGGGGCAAATCACTAGTACATTTAAAATTAGAGTTTATAGTCTGAAATTTTCTTATTTAATTTTAAGGAAGATCTTACCATCCTCAGGCGTCTGGTCGAACGGATGAAGAAGATGGAACAGGCAGGCAGCAGTATATATGAAGTGCTACTGGATTAAATCTGAGAGTACCAAAACAAACCCTAACATGTCCATCTTACAAAGTGGGTATACATCATAACGCACCCATAATATACCTAGAGGACTAAGATGAAATGCCTCGTAGCCCGTAATAAAATATACCGGCTCAAATTCGAATTTCAAGTTGTTTATTGCATGTCACCACAGAAATTTAAATAATATTTAGATTTCTGTGCATGTCTCATTACAAATTTAAGATGGTACAATTTTGATAGGTATACATGTGACCTCTGGTGTTGCTATGCCCTCGCTGGGCGTAAGGGCATAGCAACACTAGAGGCCTATTTCCGTATTATTTAATTTTAAACATAAATTATAAAATATCATATCAATAGCCGTGGTAGCTCAGATGGTTAACACTCGCTGTAAATATAACAGAACGCGAGGAACCCGGGTTCGATCCCCGCCGTCACCAATGCAATTGTTAATTGCAATTTTAAGTGCTAATTTACAACGTACTCGGCGGTGAAGGAAAATATCGTGGGGAAACCTGCATGTCTGAGGAATAAGAAAAAAAAATATTTCGAAGACATGTGAAGTTCGCCAACACGCAGTGGGATAGCGCGGCGGACACTTCCTTGCCCTAAAACCCTCTCAGAAATGAAGGGAGGCCTGTGCCCAGCAGTGGAACGTATATAGGCTGTAACTTTACTTTACATATCATCAAAATCATCATCATTACTTTATATAAATTAATTTAATTGGAACAATGTGCCCAGTCGAAGTATTCTTCCTTTGTCGTTATTTATCGTCAAAAAATTAATTTAAATTATAATAACATTTATTAATAAGAATTTTTTTAATTGGTCATTAAATTGCACAGGATTTTCCAGGATTTTTATGCAATTCGGTAAATGGTTATAAATCTTTATTGACATAACGTGGGGGCTGTTCGAAACTAATTTTAATTTAGAGAAGGGTATTTTAAGCTTATATAAATTTCCATTATTTCTTTTCATTTTTTTAATAGGTGAGTAGAGTATTGGGTGTTTTCTAACGAATTTGCAAAACTCGAGGCGGTAGATAGACGTAAGTGTTAAAATTTTATTTTTAATGAAGTGGGGTTTACGATTCAATTTTTTATTTTAGGCTCATCGTACCCTTGCTAGAGTTGTAGGTACCTCCCTTTTTTACATGGCGAAATGCCTACGCATACCCGCCTCGGGCGCAAGGACAGGGTAATGTCGGACTCGCACTGACTAAAACCCCATGCTGTTCCAGCTTCGCCAAATACTGGCAGGACCACGGTAACGCAATCGCATACACCCGTAGCCCCTCCTCGGACTCTGAGTAATGCCCCCCCCCCGAGTCTGATACGCGGAGGATGTGAGGCCAGGAAAATCGAGTTCTTGGTAGCACCTAATTTCCCGGCCTCAGCGGCGGATCTGGTATCTGGCTGGGGGTAGGGACAGTGGCGCATCGCCATACCAACACTCTTCTTCCCCCGCGACTCCACTTCGGCTGCAGTGGTAGGGGGAGGGGACACCGCAATTCACCGACACACATCCGAAGTGGGCTCGCCAAGCCCACTCAGAGTGGCCACCTCGGGCCGGCCCTACACCGCGGGCTAGCCAAAAGGGTTCCTCTTTTTTCACCGTGGGTGCCAAGTCAACCAAGTCACGGCTGCAAAGCCCCTGACACTACAAGGCAGGAACCCGTTCGAGGGGTAGAGTAGTACCTAGCCAGACGTACTCCTAGACGAAAAAGGAAAATAGGCCTAGTAAGTTATTGGTCTTCGACTAAAACACCTATAAGTTGAATTTGTGGTAAGCTTTTTACTATGACTAATGCTTTCTAGAATTTTATCACGCATATAATACTTCTGGTTAAGAAAGATCATCATTGTTTATGTTACCCTAACCTTGGGGGGTATCTCGTAGTGGCTTGCAATTGCAATGTTTGCATACATTGTAGATAACGACGTCTTACTTCTAGGAACCAGTTAGTCATTCTCACGTAACCATATATTTATATAGCATTTCATACTTTATGTTAAACTAGCGATCCGCCCGGCTTCACGCGGGTGATTTCTAGACCTCGACAACAGCGCCACCTACCGGGTCCAGTTATAAATTTATAAAGTACTAGCGATCGGCCCCGGCTTCGCACGGGTGATTTCTGGATCTCACCAACAGCGCCACCTACCGCGTCCAATTATAAATTTATAAAGTACTAGCGATCCGCCCCGGCTTCGCACGGGTGATTTCTGGAT
>DWHP01005226.1:0-12057 GCA_018247895.1 Parnassius honrathi
TGATCGCTACCAAGCTATTTCTAATTTGTCTTGTGTTGTTAATTGTAAACATGATTGTAAGCTATTATTGAAAAAAACAATAGTCCCGCTGGGTTTCTTGCTGGTTCTTCCCAGGACAGAGGTTTTTTTTGCGAGCCAGTGGAAAATGAAAATAGTGACTTTCAATAAGTATTGTTTTAATCTACATTGAATAAAAAGTTTCTGTTTCTGTTTCTGCCAACCAGCTTGGGCCTTGCCTTGCGTGGCAACTATGACAAATCCCCCCTCTGAAGCCATCAATTGAGGAGGCCATGTTCAGCAGTGGGCTTTAAAAGGCTGTAGCGGTTACGGTGTACTGTACTACATATTCAGGTAAGAATAGCAAAGAAACTCTGGTGATGAATCACATCCATGTGACGCATGCGAGACCGTGGTGAGTTGATAGTGTTTTCATTTAGAACGAATGCCGAACTATTTGTTATGACAACAATTAATAAAAAAGAACGTTTGACATTTTTTGTCAATTTTACATTTTTCATTTTGTCAGTAAATATGTCAGAGACTAAAAAGCACTACACTTAGAATATATCCCCAAAAGTATGTCAATGAACAGCTAAAATGCATTATTTAAAATAAAAAAACTAACAAATAAGTGGTTCCTATTTCGTCGACAATTCAAATGGTTAAAAACGTGCGTATAAAACGGTAAATATTATAATGTACTCCACGTCATATTTCGTCGCAGCGGCAGTATGAACAGGGGTGCAATCTGAGCGGGACAGGATTATAGCACAAAAGTATGGGTGTAAATAGAGGTGTACCTTCTATTCCCTAACTCTCATAGTCCGACGGAAGGTAGTCCAACACGACGTAGACAGATCAGGCGGAGAACCAACGGCTTTAAGTGCTTTCCGAGGAACGGGGTTAAATACTTAGCTAGCTTGCTGTCGGGATTGAACCAGGCTTTAAGTGCTTTCCGAGGCACGGGGTTAAATACTTAGCTAGCTGGCTGTCGGGATTGAACCAGGGTTGTTCGCATTTTACGACGAGTCATGTAGTTTTGGCTTAGTCCGTAAGCTACCGTGAATCTACAAAGCACGTGCGGTAAGTAGTTAACAATGTTATGTTTCGTTTGGTGTGTATGGAGAAACAGGAGACCATATTTTGTGGTAACGAGGCAACAATTCCTAATTCTCTGAGGCGCCAATGAATCTGCATTTTATTTATTGAGGATAGATTTAGATATCTATAGGCGAAAGCATCCCCCTGTAAGTGGGTTTACACGGTGGACTGTGTGCTCGTTTAGCAACTATCTATAAATACTAAAAACATATTTTTATATAATAAGGGTGACAAACAAACACACAGTTCACTTAATGTTAAGTGGATACTTTCCTCGATTAAGAATCTAAATGCAGAATGCGTTGTCACCCGTGACGACTAGAATGGAATGCCTCGTTTGCAGTAAAAAGGGTCTCCGGTTCTCTACACTCTCCATACGAAACGCAGCAGCATTATTTCGCTATATCACACTGGCATTCTGTAAAAGCGTGGTCGTACTCCGGTTACATACGTGTTACAACCATAATAATATTAGCAGCAGTTTGCCTCTACCACTTACAATCAATATGAAATATATATAAAAATTAAGTGCCCGTCTGTAATACAGTGTATTGGAATAAGTGGATTATATCAAGCCCACGAAGTTAGTTGCATACTAATAAGATATTGATAACTTTTGTCTATCTGTCTGTCGGACGGTCCGAACTCATCTACGGAACGACTTTGATATGAAACTTTACGAACAGATAGGAAGAAATGCCAGGAGGGATCTAGGTTATATCTTATCTCAAAAACTTCAAGTTTTTTTCGACTTTCTTTAACCATAAATGGCGCTATATTAATAAATTCTATCCTGGTCCAAGCGAAGCCGAGGCGGTTGATTCGTTATCTACAAATTTACCATGTGTAATGAAATATTCTACGTGATACTATTTTAATTATCAACTTTTAGCTATTACAAAACTTTAAGGTTGGAATAATAATAATTAAAAATGGCAGAATTAATAAATAAAGTTATTAAAAATGATTTGAAGCTCGATAAACGCAACACTTCATTGATATGCGATGTACAGGATTCTAAAAACCCCGTACCTCAAGACAACTCCGTGGAATCCCAGGTTAGCAGTAATGAAGCTATTTATGGTAGCTAACAATTTGATATTTACTTTTATCACCTTGATGTGTGTTCTAGATGCCCGCGTCGTCATCCTACATAATGATGGATCGAAGCCAGCTCAGTGGGGACGTAGACCGATGGATACACGGGGAGAGTGCAACTCCTGTTAGCACTGGTGTCCAGAGGAGCAGGTAGAATAGTCTGTTTCTCTGGATGTAGAAAACTTGCGGTCGAGTGCGGAAGTACTTTCATTGCATGTAACTTTTCTAACGTAAGAAGTTTTACATGAAAATTATACAGACCAGAAATTATATATATCGGTATGTATATATATAACCAATATAATATGCGTTTCGGAAGTAAGGATAAAAATTCTACCTTTTTTTAAATTTATTTAACATTTAAGTGATGAAAGAACAAATGAAGAAGTAATGAAAGAACTCTATCGAAGAGCGATCACATCGCCCCGTCCAGAAGTTCATACAAAACCTCATATTCCTTACACAGAAGTAATTGCGACGTGTGCTAAAAACTTGTAGGTGCCCAAAAAATTTGGATGGATAATATAATCATTCTTTTTCATGTAAAACAGCAGCGCAATAAATTAAAATTTTATTACTATAATATTGCGTTGATAAAAATAATTTCTAATAAAAAATAGTTCCTAAAAATAACAAGGCAAAAATAATGTTTAGTTTGTTATGCTAAAAAGTTTTCACTTCTGACGTGCAGTCCTACGACTGACAGTTTTTTTTTTTTGATTCAGACTACCGCTGGTGCAACGATCAACTCTGACAGCGACCACCGCAGTGAGCACTTCCGGATTTTATTATGCATTAGCTATAATAATGCCCATATTACGAGCACGCCATTACACAGTATGGAGATGTAGTCCAAGGTAAAAGGAATCATTTCACTTCCATCATTATTTTTTTTAAATAAATAAGGTGACAAACCAGCAAGCATTTCACCTAATTTGTAAATGGATGCAGTGGCCAGCATAGATAAGAGTGTATAGTGTAGATATTTATGGCCCAGTGCCCATAAATATCTACACTTTATCTATTCTCAATGATATCCGGGCTAACTGACATTGGGACGTCAAACGTCTATGCTAGTCTATGCTACGGAGTGTTACCTCTATACTCCACGGCATATGCCTCAAGTGACCATGGGTACTGTAAAGCACCCGAATCGTCGGGTATTAAAACTAAGTTAATTAGACGCAATAAAATCCGTATAAAATAGTTTTATTCGATATGTAGTGTTCACGTAAATATAAGAATTCTTTATGAATGTTATTTGCTTACTGCTACCATCTGTTGAAATGTTTGGTAACTAAAATTATTATGGGTACTCGTCGTTTTATCTTCTATTATTAATGCTACTTGGTTCTATCGAATTCGCAGAGATGTCGCTGTTCGCTATCTTTGTCTTATCAATTAGATGTTGACGTAAAAGTTTAAAATAATTCTATCAACGAAAAGAGACCAACGATACCTACGTACTGGCTATATCATTCATACAATCTTGGCTAAAAATGTAAAAATATTAGTAAAAGTACATGACAGAATGAATATTGAATTAACGTTCAAATACGATTAATTTTACCGTCAAATTAATAATTGTAATAAATTTTTGACTTGATCATAAAAGCTAAAGATAATTTCTATACTTAATCTTACTTAAAAAAGTCGACTTCAAGTTCAATAGAAATCTCTCTTTACCTTAAATAACAATAGAATGAGACAGGTATAGAGATAATAATGAATACTTAATAATAGTAGGCAATATTCAACAACTATAAGTAAGACCGTAAATTATGAAATTATTTTTAATTTCTTATAATGTTAGTTGTAGGTGCCATCTATTGCATATAGTTGTATCTATTTTACAGTGTTAGTGTGTGGCTGACACATGATACATTATTTAACAACCCATTATATTAAGCCAACAGATGGCGCCATTATTAATTCATAATTATTTTGGTTATCAGTGCTATGGTAAATTCTTTGGAGCCGTTTTTTGTGCACCTTGGTCACATTTGCAGCAGAATTCGCGAGCAGTTTAGACGGCTCGCCACAGAGCACGTAGTGCAAGAACTGTTATCTACAGCTATGGATATAATTCTAGTCGTCTACGCAATCGGTTTTCTTATCATTTCTATGTACCAGTCGTCAATTATTGAATGAGTAATATTCATGAATGAAAAATATTTAGATCATATTATGATCTTAATATTTTTGTATATGGCCAAACAGTTCCGTATGTATTTACAAAATACAATAAAATCTGTACCTATATATTTTAAAATTATTATTTGTTTTTCTTTTATAAACGTTCAACTTTGATTTTTAACTATGTAAAGTATGTTTTATCAATCTTTTTTTTTACTTATTGTATGCCAGTGCCTGACTTCAATCCCCCACAAAATTGGGAAGTAGAGATAATGCCCTAGATGATACCTAAATTACACTGTATTAGCGCAACGAACGCCTATTCACTCTTGACTTGTGGACAACCACGTTGTTCTTTCCATCATCCATCCATTACATCCTATAAAAGTCCACTGCTGTTCATAGGCCTCCACCATTGATTGTCCCTTAGGGAAAATATTTGCAACCCCAATTTCTTTATTCTTTTTTTTTATTATCAGCCAATGTTTGACTTCTATACCACCCGATGGTAAGTAATGATGCAACAAAAGATGGTAAAATGTACTAAATTAACAAAAGGCCACCAACGCGCATCGCGTCAAAATCACGTTACCAATTTTTTTATAGAATAAGGGTAACAAACGAGCATACAGTCCACTTGATGGTAAGTGGATGCTGTGGCCAATAGACATCTATGTACGTATGCCTTGATTAAGAGTGAGAATATAGATGCGTTGTAACCCCTGAGGACGATGGAATGGCTTGTAACCTGTAAGAAGGGTCTCCGGATCTCTACATTCACCACACGAAACACAGCATCATTAAGCTGCTATTTTACACTAGTATTCTGTGAGAGCATGGTGCTTCCCCGGTCGAGCCAACCCGTTCGTGCTACTACCATAATATAGCTGCAGTGTGACTCTACCACATATAAAAACCATCCACATCATCTGGATGCTTGGCGGTCCAGTACTGTGCAATTTACTAGGAGGTTTCTTCTTCGCACGACAACTTTGTGTAATCGTTTACTATCGGAAAATTTTCCTGACTGATACGACTTGGGAACCTTCAAGAAACTAGTTTAATCCTTTTTAAAAGGCCGTCAACGCACCTGCAATTCCCCTGCTATTGCAACTCTTCATCGGCGGCGGTCGCCACTTACCACCAGGTAAGCCGCATTCTCGTTTGCCATCTTCTATAAAAAAATAAAAAAAATAAAGAAAAAATAAAAAGAAGTTTTATTAGGAAGACGCTGCTGCACATCACCCACATCGCCTTCTCTTGCACCGCAACTACACTACAACATGAAACCACAATATTATTGGACAGAAAAATAGACCTGGTCAGCATAAATACCAAATACTGAGCAAGCCGTTTTGTTTGAATGTGTTAAATTGGTATATATAAAAAGGAGGTGGGGAGAGTGGAGACGTACTGAGAAATTAATCATGTAATTCCTCTGGATCCCACTCTTCGGAATGAATCCTATAAAATGTATAGATTGTGACTACTCTGAACCTCTATACGAGATTTGTTTCAGTGAAATTATAGCCGCCAATAAGCACTTTGCACAATTTCCCACTGAGGACATCGCATAGATTGCATTTTCCAGTACCAGCCCAAATTCAAATACAACATCAGTAGTCCTACTTCATGCACTGCTGAAAACTCTCTTCCATAATAGTATTTGCAATAATCGCTACGCGTAGCCTTTGTCGATATTTTCAATCGCCAGTTCAGTAATTTACAAGTTATATAACATAATAATATTCTGTGAATGTGCCGCCATCTATCGGAAACCATAAGATGTTTGACTTTTTTATTATAAAACAACTAGTGGCAAACGAACTTACTAAGGAACAAACAGAACTAACGGTTCACCTAATGGTAAGTTAAATCTTTGATGGTAAGTGGCTACTCATGTTTGTGGACACTCGTAGCTAACTTCGAACGGAGAATGCATGACAAAGGACCTGTAGGTGCGTTGTCGTATATAAGGACTAGGATGGATCGCCTCACAGCCTGTAGTTAAACCTGCTGATCAACACCGTCTCAGGCTATACCGGGGCCCTTGGGCACACAAAATTTTGGAGCCCGGTTGTAAAGTAAAAAAAAGTGAATGACAAAAACATTTTTCTGTTATGATCTTATATAATAGAGTGTAGAAGTAAGGAGTATCAACTCCTATAGTAGAATAGTTGAGAAAGTGGTCATCTGTAAGCAGTAAATAACAGCTCAAAAACTCCACAACAGCGCTGTAGCTACTGGGATGAAATGAACTTAGTAATTGTCGACAGTTTGAAATATGCTGCTAAACTGTTCAGTAGCTCTAAAATCTAAAATAATTTTATTTAGTAAATATAACCTCGAAAAGGTCGTCTATTCCACTAATATTTTTCGGCGCGTTCTGTAAAATTTACCACGTAGCTACAGTGGCGCCACCCTTATTTAATCTTATATTTACATAGTTAATTGTGCGGGCTTCCGCGTCTTTTTCTGGCACCAGGGCGGCGCCACTTTACAATGAGGTAAAATATTTGACAGATTTCATAGCGGGGACAATAATTTCTTAGGAAAATGTAAACTTTAATGTTTCTTTCAAAAAAAGGAAATATTATATAACAACATCAATACGTGTAGGTATTATTTTTATTTATTACATTAAAATTTAGACTTCACTTTTCTAAAAATAAGAACTGTAACAATTATCATTTGCTATAAAAGCTAATATTTGCGGTTGAAAATTATCATATTAAATAAATCATTTGCCGTTAAATCTTTTGAAGTGTTATTTTTATTAAAAAGTACGAAATGATATTTTTATCTCGTAGATTATAAATATATAGATTGCCAAAAATTAAAAAAAATTGCAGGCTATAAGTAAGGTGACTATACGGAAAGACAAATGGGTTTAGATGGCGGTGAATCGCGGAACTACATATTTTCTACCTATGAAATCTGTCTATGCCACTTTTTCTGGCAATCTCGGCAATGTGTAATTTGTCACTGCTCAGGGTGGTCAGACCGCCGTGACGATAGGGGCACGGCCCCGTGTGCCCTTATGGTAAAGAAGGTACTACTGCTGGCTTTCTATATCTTTCAAACCGGAAGATAGTAAGTATAGACGCTGCTTTTCAGCTACAGAAATAGGTTTGTGGGTCATATCTACACAGACTCCTAGGCGCAGTTATAGCATGTGGTACTTTTCCCACAGTTGACATATTATATAAATATTTCTGTATACTTAATTTAAGTATATTTGTTATTGTTTTTGTATGCATATTTACTACATAGTGTCACTACATTTCAACACTACACTATTTACCCTAATTAACAATTAGTGTAGTGACTTGCAGATAGTGACAATAAGTCTGCCCTTTGTTACCTTATAAGGTGAACACAACAAAATTTTTATTGTTGAATAAATTATAGTAGTATTGTCACAGATTGCTAAATAGTTTACCAAAGGATAGGAACATCACTCCCATACAAAAGCGAAAATACCTACGCTCTAATAGATTACAAAATCTTAATATCTGCTGCTCGCAGCGAGAAGAAAATGTACCATAAGTACGCGCGCAAAGAGCCGAGATTATATTGCCCGTCGTGCGCTTCACGTGCAAGCGCGTCGTTGGACGAATGCGCTAGGGTTGTACCTATGACGATTATTGTAATAAAACGAATGTTGCGTAATATGGTATTGTATAGTTCGCCATGGGATGGCGAAGTCAACGACCCTTTTGTCACATGGTTGTCGTAAGTGATAACTGTGGGAAATGCCTAAAACGCCTGTTTCCGCTAGATGGCACTATATCTGTCTCGTTCACGCCTGACTTAAAATACCAGCCATATAACGTCCCCTTAGTAACACAAAAACGTATCTCGATTTTGTTGAATTTTCAAAAAAGCAAAAAAACCTTGTGACAATAAATACATTGATGAGAATAAAATAATTACTTTTCATAGCTATTACGTTTAAAGCTTGTAATAGTTTAAAGGCTTATTTAGGGTCCTAAAACAATTAACAGATTATTTTCAAAGATTCCTTTATATGTTTAAAATCCAATAGTTTAGAGTCAGGTTTTAGATACGTTTTTGTGTTACAAATTTTTTAGTTAAATATTTTATTTTAAAATTAGATACGTCAGGTTTAATTTGTCAAGCACATACACATACAGTGATAAAAGGTACAAAAGAAAAAAATTCATGACAGGAAGGTAAATTTTTAATCTGAAGATTCCGAACATATATCTTCGCTACTGTCGTTGTTCAATTCTTCATAAAAACAGTGGTATTGTGATGGTATTATACCTTGATCACAAAGACTTTTAAGTCTTGTAATTTTTCCGGCGATATTTTCATAGGGCAGTCATACGCTCTTTTTAGGTCCATGGGATCATAGTTTGTCGTACCTCTTGTCACTCATCGTATAACTTCAAATTTATTAAATTCTGTGTCGCTTTTATTATATTTAAATATATAATATGATCGCAATGGTCTTTATAGTATTTTAATAAAGTTATATTGAGCAAATTAATATTGTTACCATCAGTGTCTGTCTTTTTGTTCTTAATAACTTTTTTTTCAATTTTACAGCGCTAAAAATATATCGCTTGGCCCATTTCAATAACATCATATTTCGATGATTTTGATTTAGAAAACTCGTTGGAATCTTTTGACTCAATACCTTCACGCCACATAAAGTTTGACGCACGCTTGATTCAGCATGACTATCACATTATAAATAACGAGTCACCGTTTTTAAAAATTCGCTTTAGCTGATACTTTAGGACAATATCTTACGGTTTCTAAGTCAATCTTAATAAATTCAAAAGTTTTTTTTCTGCTAGGTCCTTGTAATTATCATAGTACTGAGGTGCTTCAAACTTCCGACGGGTATGTTGCATGTGTAATGGAAATAAAGCTGGTTTTTCATCCTCAATACAATTTTTGTACTTAACGCATGAATCACACATGTCCTTACTTGGCTTATGAAATTTCAGGCTTTGATTATTAAAAATTTGTCTGTGAACGCCAAAACTTTTTAGAAACAACCTTTTGCTCCATGCATTGTTTGGTGTATAGATTATACACATCACTTAGAGGCAAATCTTCTGTCAAGTACTAATAATTATTGTTTTTTGGCAATAATGTAACGGCACTGCAAGAGGACGGAATATGTTTCTCTATTATTTCTTTGTTTTCGATTGGTCTAGTAATATCTGGTTGCTGTTTACCTCTCATGCTAGGAGCAACAATAGGTGCTTCGTCCCTTTTCATTAAAATACTTCAGATATATCTAGCGTAGCCAGAAAAAACATTTGACATACTTGAACTTTTCCGCCATCTTTGTAAAAGAAAAACTGTCGAATCTTGTTTCGTCTAGAATTTTCGCCAGCAGTTTTAACTTTTGTTTCAATTTCACGCAGTAACGTTGAAACATACGGCTTTTGTTTTTGTTTTGTTTTTTCTTGTAGAATAAGTGTGACAAACGAACACACAGTCCACCGAATGGTAAGTGGATACTATGGCCCATAGACATCTACATTTATACTAGCTTAAGAATCAAAACGCAGATGCGTTGTCACACCTGAAGACTAAGATGGAATGCCTCGTTTCCAGTAAAAAAGTGTCTCCGGATCTCTACACTCACCAACCGCAAATAACCCAACGTGCAACTCCAAGCTCAGACCGAGCCAAACAAGCGCGTGTATCTAGATAATAATATACGCTTTGTTTATGAGTGCGTGCATTGTTTAATCTAAGTAACACAGATACATATCTTCAGATAGGGTTCTATGTTTTTTTTCTATTTTACGGATGTTACAAGTAACACACAGACGTATCTACAGATAAATTTCTGTGTTTGGTTTTGTTTGAAGCATAATACAGATACGTCGACCGTCATTTTAAAGATTACGTGTTATTGAGGTACGTGTCTATGTGAATAAATGTAACTTTTAATTTTGAGATAAGTTACATACATAACTCAAAACTCATAAAAATCGAGATGCGTTTTTGTGTTAAGGGGATGATAAGTAAAAAGGTTTTCCTCTTTTTCTTACAATATCATTGAAACCAGCCAAATCGCGACAGGCGTCACACCTTCGAGTCGTAGATATGATACTGTGAATATTAATACTCTGCCGAGTTTGGCGAGCCCATAGCACAATCCCTCAACATGGTAGCGGAATTAAATGCAAGATTACCCCAGGAAGGTACCAGCACCGCTGAAGAATCCTTCGCTGAGCATCCACGACCAAGCTACTCCACTCGTGAGCGTGAGTGCTCAGGCTGCCCCGTGTATTCTGGGGGGCGCAAAATTCCGCTCGAGACTAAACCTGCTCGGGGCAAAGGAAGCAATAAGTCAAAGGTGCCCCCTGCCACGCTAGCCGCGAGTTTCTGCATCAGGGGACATCATTCAAACCTTAACGCCGTCCACTACCATCTGAAAACGGCAAAGCCGGTGTTGCTCTTTTTAACCGAGACACAGGTGTCCTCTCCGGCTGATGCTTCGTATCTCTCCTACCCGGGGTACAAATTAGAACACTCTTTTATGCCCGGGCTGGAGTTTGCGTGTATGTCGGAGAGGACATCTGTTTTCGACGCCTCGGCAGCCTTGAAGTTACGGACCTATCCATCTTATGGCTGCGCGTAGACAGCGACGACCACCCGCGCATCTACGGGTGCCTTTATAGGTCCCATAGCGATAATGCCGAAACAAGTCGACTCATCGACCACGTCCAGATAGCTATAGACTCCGTGCTACAACAGATCCCATCCGCAGAGATCGTGATACTTGGAGATTTTAACGCCCACCACGCTGAATGGCTTGGCTCTCGTTTAACCGATCATGCGGGTAGATCTGTTTATGACTTTGCTATGGCATATAGTCTGACACAACTGGTTACCTCGACTACGCGGATCCCAAATGTGGAAGATCATGTACCTTCCCTGTTGGATCTTCTGCTGACCTATCATCCGGACGGATATCAGGTCTCCATCGATTCCCTCTTGGTTCCTCGGACTGTTGTCTGGTCCGGAGTACGGTGCCACTCATACTTTCATCGTGGTTGCGTACTTCAGGTTGCCGCCGTATTTGGCATTATTGGTCAGCAGACTGGGACGGGATGCGATCCCTTTTTGCATCTTAGCCTTGGGGGCGGGTTTGCTTCTCGCCGAATGATCCCAGCGTTGTTGCTGATTCTGTCGCTGATATGGTGCTACAGGGGATGGAACCTTTTATTCCATCATCTGTGGTACTTATCGGAGGCAGAACCCAGCCTTGGTTTGGTCGCTCCTGCAAAATTGCACTACGTCATAAGATGGAGTGCTACCTGGCCTGGGCACGCGCATCGACGTGTCGGGGTGCAAATACTAGCGCCCTTAAAAAGAAGTACAATTCTGCCTCCACGTCCTTCAAAAGTGTCATTGTCAAGGCAAAGTCAGAGCACATTGGCATAATTGATGACTAGTTCGTCTTCCTTCGGGAACACGTGCATTCTGATCTTTCGCCAAGAGAACTTCTGACAGCCACCTCTCCCATCTCTGCATAGGGAGGACGACTCACTGGCCCATGGCGCAAAGGAAAAAGCCGATCTGCTCGGCTCTCTCTTTGCGTCCAACTCTACTCTTGATGACGAGGATTCCCCCCGACTATCCCGCGGAGTGAGTGCTCCATGCAGGATGTCCTGTTTACCCAACGCTCAGTGCGCAGAGCACTCCTCTCCCTGGACGTCAACA
>DWHP01005227.1:0-12057 GCA_018247895.1 Parnassius honrathi
CTATAATACCATAGCAAAGCTACTACTATTTTCTTTAGTAGTAGGCATCTAGGTACGAATGTATATATTACTACTTCGTGTCACAAAGAAACGAGTAGTTTCGGGTGGCGGAGCCGAGCCCAGCCGAGGCGAGTTTGTGATGTGAGTGTCGGAGGTGCATCTTTTGCAAATATTTTCAAAACTTTTTTATTCGTTCCTAATTGAAAACGCCGACTTAGAATTTATACATAAAAAATATGAGTAGGTAAGTAATCTGCTGTAAGGTTAAGTATAAACAAATATTTGCAAAGTGTGAGTCGGAGTTCCTAGCTTCCGTACCATCACACAAGATTTAATATATACATATTATTATCGAGCAAAAAAATCCAAAAACACACGTTTCTTTTCCTAGTAGGAAACCCTTTAATTTCAAATTTATTTTTATTATTTTTTGCACGTGGTAGAGCCACGTTGCAGTTATATTAATAATTGTATGGTTGTAGCACGAATGAGTCGGCTCGACCGGGGAAGGACCACGCTCTCACAAAATACCAGCGTAAAGTAGCACCTTAATGCTGCTGTTTCGTATGGTGAGTGTAGAGAACCGGAGACCCGTTTTACTGGAAAAGAAGCATTCCATCTTAGTCCTCAAGGCTGCCAACGCACCTGCATTTTGATTCGCAAACGAGGATAGATGTAGATGTCTACGGGCCACAGCATCTACTTACCATCAGGTGACAGACACACGGACAGCGGAGGCTTCGTAATACCCTTCGGGTACGGCATCCTAAAAATTACTTAGTTGTCCACTCACGTCTGTACGGTTCTTTCTTCAAAGAACCATATTAGATACCTGCCTGGTTCTCGTATGACATGACCAATATAATACTTGGACTGACCTCTCTGAACTTGTTTCGGCAGATCGGGTGCTTCTTCTTCTCTCTGTTTCATGTTTTTGTCGTGTTAAAGTGTTTATTAAAAAAACAACTTACAAAACAAATTTTATTTATCACTGACTGCCTTTCTTAGATTTTTATGTACTTACGTAAATTGGATTAGGTATATTTGGATATTAGATTCCTATAAGTAAGCACGATTATCGAAAATCTAAGAATTACCTATTCTAATTAAATTATTAGATAATTTTAAGATTTTCGATAATCGTGCTTATTGTAGATGTTTTCGTTAGTTAGCAAATTAAGGTAGTTACCTAATGTATTATCTCTAAAGTTCAGTATTATTTACCTACTTGTTTTCAGTTTTAACTAAATGTGCTTCAACAAACTTATGGGTACATTTTAGCGGCAACAGCGGTGGACACAAACAAAAGGAAACAATTATTCTAAATAAAGATGTAGATATGTAGGCATTACAACCATAAATAGATAGCAGCGACTAACCTAGTGAGCATGTGTGGTTGCGCGCTGCACCCCCTCTCCGTCCGTCCCACTGATCGGGGACGCAATTTGTAGCGAAAGCATAGATAAGCTAGTATAATCGGGAAAGCGAAAGGCATGATGTTTTACAACAGAAACGAGCGCGCGAAATTTTATAAACAGGCTTTTGGGAATCTGGTTATCACGAAAAATCTATTGAATGTATCTCTTCAAAATAAAATTATTAGCATTTTTGAATAACTAATCTATCCATGTATGGTAACTGTTTTGCAATTTTCGTTCTTCTTATGGTATTTATTTCCGCCCAAAGATGTGTTAAAATTAGTGTTGAAATTTGGAATTTTTGACGCTCATAACTTTTGAACATAATTTTTTTTTACTTTTTTGTTTCCATAAAGGGCTAGATAATGATGAGACATTGAAATCATTTCTTATTTAGAACCATCAATCAGTGGAGTAATCGCCAGACTACGTTTGTATGAAAGAATGAGTGACTAGTGTACCCTTAATCGTCACCGTCATCTATCGGAAGCCGTAACACTTTTCTAGCAGTCCCAGGCACCTCTTCATTCATTATCACGTACGTGTACGATACGGCGTCATGTTATCGACCCTCCCTCCTCATATAAACTGCGTTTCTAAGTCTACCGACTACAGGAGTCTCCTGTTAGCGTTCGCTTCCGGCACTGCAACATCATCCGCGACTAATAATATTATGCGGATACGGAAATCGCCACTGCGGTCGAAACTGCACAGGAGAACTAATTATAATTAAGAAAGGCACGATTGACATTATTGAAAAGGATTTAAGGTGATAAGGGTTTTATATTTTTGGGATAAATGAATAAAACGACAGGCTGTTGTGTTCAAAACACATTTTTTATGTTTTTTATTGAAAAATATTCGTCGACACAGCTGTACGCGTCTCTCAACAGTTACTATTGTAAAACGGTGCCGCGGTTTGGCACGATCTGGTTGTCTGCACGCGCCCCGCTTTGGGGCGTTCATAAAAAACTTTCGCACTGTCAAAGTCGGATCAGTTCTCAAACCGAGACACAGCACATGCGCAATGTAGTAATATACGCTCCTTATAAAACCAATCTCTCGAAAACCTTCACTCAATATTCGTTTCAGTCTTTACATCATTTTATCCGACGCCCGCATCGTAGGCACCATGGCAGTACATGTTTTATTCGACGACACACTGCGCATTTACAAGTTTTCATTACAGAGAGACCTGGTGCCAACGATATGGTCTTCGGCCTGGTTGGTAACACCTTACAACCCCGTAAACCTTCACACAATATTCGTTTCAGTCTTTACATTACTTTATCCGAAGCTCGCATCGTAGGCACCGTGACAGCACATGTTTTATTCGACGATACACCGCGCGCACTTTCAATTTTTAATAGAGAGACACCTGGTGCCAACGATATGGTCTTCGGCCTAGTTGGTAACACCTTACAACCCCGTGGGGGCGACACACATTTATAAGGCAATTTATAGAATATACAATATAATCATTTTCAACGCAGTGGCACCTTCGGAGTGCTTTAAACGTGGAACGTAACACATAGGAAACAAAATCGAAAGAACCTTCTCCAAAGGCACAAGCTACGTCAATGGCTCTATACACGAGACAATACAGCATTTCGCAAAATATTTACAAAATAGCGAAATTAAGGTGCCATTTTTCAGGTACAAAATAAATAAGCATAGTTTGTACAGTTTTAACCAATTTCACACCTTATCTCTTGTAACATAAGGTGCTATATATAATTTTTGGTTTGAATGGCGTGACAGGTTGCGATGACATTTCATCATGATACGGGACTGTCATATTGACCGTGCTAAATTTTATAATTTTTGGTTACATAATTCCAAAGCACGAAAAAGCTTTCGTTTCACAATTTAAAATATTTGTATTTATTTCATTCAGCGATTAAAATAAGATGTGAAATAAAACAGTTTCTTTTACCATAGGGCTATTTAAAACTACAAAGGTGGCAAATAAGTTATGAAATGTTGACCAGAATTTCATCGAAATGTCGCAGTGTACCTGAAGGATATAAACTAAATAGAGTATATATGCGATATGCGTATTCATCATTGTTAGGTTTATTAATAACATTAAATCGCATCCTTCATAGTAAAGAGAACATTTATGAATTAATTTTGAGCAAAGCAATACACAGACAAGTCGAATTGTAACCTAACGTGTTTTTTTACATAATTGTTTTTTTTTTCAGTAAATTTGAAGTTAATACTTTTTAAGCTTTGAAAACGAAACATTGCCTTGAGTGCTTTTTACGTATTTATGCCAGAATGGGTTAGTTCCCACTGGTTCAATTGTATATAAATTCTTTTAGAGTTGGACTACTTGAACAAAACATTGTAGTTGAACTCATACCATCTGTTAAATTAATCCATTTGATGTAATTTTATTAATAAAAGGAAGTTATTTTGGGATATATTTTTTACTATTTACAGTAGTAAAAATTGTATGATAAGAGAAAAATTTTTATTAGAAGTTTTTTAAAAGTTCTTTAGAAGAAAAATGTTGCAGAAGTGAAAGGCATAGTGGGGAAGGGACGCCCCAGACGAAAGTTTATCGACTAAATTGAAGACGGGCCAGATAAAGAGTACCCTTTACCGACGAGCACGTATACATAGGTATATGGATGTAAAGGAGGCGAGAGAGCGTGCCAAATGAAAGTCCGTAGTCTCTGCCTACCCCTCTGGGTGAGGTATGAGTGCAGGTAGAAACTTCAAAAAAAAGGGTAATACAGAGTTAAGGCGACCTTGCAGTACTTTTAAATTTTTTAAGCCCCTTTAAACAACATCTAATGTAGTTATTGGGCAACAACAAAATCATTTTATAAAAAATGTTCATATGAAGAAGTGATGTGTGAAAACAGAAACGCGTAATAATTGGCTCGATAACGTTGTGATAAGATTGGCAGATTACACTTTGCAGACATAACAATTAAACCGTGTAAACTAACATCAAATAAAACGGCGTATTGTATTTTAGGTCATATTGAGAACACATTTTCTAAAGTCGTTTTAATTTAACCTAAAAAAAATCTTAACAGTTTGAAAGTACATTTACTACAAGACGGCCTTAATCCAGATAAACCTAGGTTAATAGTTAAATCAGACGCTATGAGTTTAGCTATTTTGTTTCAATATTCTACCTTTTAAAAGTAATATTCTTCAATAAAATTACTATCAAAAAGGCTCGCTGTTCATCGGCTTCAATCGGTTGAACAGTAAAACTAGTAGGAATTAACCCTAATTCGCATTTTCTAATGTAATCTTCGTTGGAACGATTTGGCTTACAACATACTCAAAACCTACCTGCTCATAAACAGCGTGACTTGCCTTCATTTTTAGCACGTTACATATTGATTTTGAAACTTTCAGACCATTTCAAAACGTTACGAAATTAAAGATAGTAATGTAGCTGCCCATACAGCAACGTGAATCCTTTTACACAGTCCGTGATCGCAAAATATGTAACAAAGGACCTTGATGCCTTCACAGGCTCAAAAATTACAATGCCGATGCATGAACTCCATACAATATCCGTACTACCGCTGCCTCTAAATGCTCGAACGATTCTGCCTCGACGAGGAAAATTATATTCATATATTTATATTTATATTACGGCGCACAACAATCAACAAACGCTCATATAATTTCTCATATCTCACTCTCATCTAGCAACACAGGTGAACGCGCTCGCGCGGGTTATAAAATTTAAAGGAAAACAATCAGAAAATAAATGAAACAAAAAAAAAAACAATAATATATACGAATGACTCGCGCCACGTTTCAAAATGATATCTAAGTGTAGCTAATTCCGTGGCGCGAGCTACATAGGCCCTTTTCCGAATTTTTTTGTGATTTTTTTATGTTTGTCGTTTTTGTATTTATACATCACAAATTTTACACGAATAGAAGCCGTTCTCATTAGGAAAGGACGAGTGTTACCCATCTATATAATCTATATACATATGTACAACTATCTTAGCATATCTATGGACTTAGGAAAGATGTTTAATACAATTCCAGCGAACTTGTCGCCATTTATTATTATATATAATGTAAATATGTCTATTGTATAATATCTATTTAGATCTACGTGTTTTATTTTCGAGTTTTCTATTTCAATTTTGATGAAATTTGAATTTGATTGACCAATAGTAATGTTTTATTTGACTGTAAAATTATAAACATTATGCAGTTCGTATTAATTTTGTTTGTATTTTTTATTTGTAGATTATTTATTTGTAATGGGCCTAAATAAGCGATTCCAAAACCTTTCCCACGAGAGACCAAAACACTTAGCGAATGTATCGTAGAACGTTATAGACAAACAGCTATAAATGTGAATGCATTTGTCCACGTTTGGCGCTACCCAGGGAGCACCGCGCGGAGGTCATGGACAAAGCCCCCCTCCATTCAAACAAACAAACAATGGGATAGTGGCCCTGGGAATCGAGGACCATATGTTTGGATCACGGTGTCTAAGAGTATGCAAAAACCTAAAGCGGGTATTAGTTACAATACTTGTATACGAGCTTATACGTGCTCATATAAATAGAAATCCTTTGTAAACTTAAATAAATAAGACTAACTACGCGATTGGAATTTTTAGTAAAAACGCGATTATTTTTGACTACGAAAAATGTTGAAAGTTTTCAGAAAAGTACAACTACGCCAGTCATCGTAACAAATTTGCGTTATACATTATAATCCAAAAAGAGAGTTGCATGTAAGTTGGTTGAAAAAGTAATCACTTTACCGGCACCAAATTGGATGTGACTTGGTTAGCTCAAATTCAATATTATATAATTGGAGGTAAAGTGCTGAGACCAAACATAGACATTCACGATATACATTTTTCATGTAACACACACACGTTTCTTATTCAACCTTCTTTTTTTACATTCATACCTAAATACTGACTTCTAACAGTATTTATAATAGAAATGGTCCCCTTCTCGTTACAGTAGGTGGATAGTCATCGGTTAGTTTTCGAGGACGATTGGAAAAATTCCGAATAGGGTTAAAAGGAATTCAATATAACTCAAATTTGTTATAATGACTGTGAAACAAAATTGATCGATGATGCCTCACTTTCGTCTATATTGACACAGGAATTTGAACTTAAAGTAAGTAAAGGCTATTTTCATATTATTCAAAATCCCTTGTCAATATTACGCTTGAAGCGACGGTAGTAGTACGGTACCTTACCCTATATTTATCAATTTTATTTTATTGTCACTTCTACTTGCGTCCCAAACGCACAATCTAAAATCGCAGTAGCACAACTTCAAAAGGCAGTAAATATGGAAATAAATAGTTATAAATATAATAATATACGCACGTACACGCTGAATTTTTAACGAAATTTCTGATATTTTACATAATTACCCATAAAACATAACTCATTCAACACAAAAAAAATATCAAAGACTATATGTTCAACAGTTTTGCAGCCGTTTAAATAAACTATGATATTGAAATATTCAACTTGACTTTAGCACTAGACTAGCAGGCAATTTATGGTATTTGCAGGAACAAGAAAAATATTGAACTTGCATTAGATAATAATTGTTTAAGATTTACAAATTCCCGTTAAAGTACCGTCACTTCTTACTCCGCCACGTGCTCTGTGTTAGTCCACAAGATCTAAGGGTCCGTATTAATTTTAATAAAACGATTATATTGAATGCTATAGTAAATAGTACAAGTGCTTGTTGGACGCAGATTACACCAAGGTAATAATTCCGAGCCACATAAAAATTCAGCGTGCACAACTTGTCGACATTCCAAAAATCTTCACAATATAACAACCGTAATAACCTCGTCGGATAGACACCAACATTTCTAAAAACCGAAAGCAAATCGAAACACGTCTATATAAAAGTATTAAATAAGTCCACAGAAGATACTCCACGCGAGAAGGTAGACAAAACATCTACCCCAAACGCGAATCACATTTGGGGAATTTTCGCTTTCGCGTCGAGATTTGGAAAATCAGCGGAGGGTTCACATAAAAACTAACGTAACACTAAATAAATACATATTTGACTGCGTCGCATCGACTGAAGCAACGCGAGTTCCTCGTAAACAATATGGCCGCTGGAATTGTGACAATTTAATACGCGAATAATAATTTTAAATTATTTATGTGTATTGTTATCCATGGCTAAATATATATTTGTGATGCATTTTCCTCGACAGATCCAGGCATTATTAGAGTTGTTGAAATCGAAGCAAATGTTCTAAAAGGACCAACGGCCGCCTTTGAGCGTTTTTCAGGAAAATTACCTTTAAAATAATATTACACTATGTTCAAAATAGAATGTTAATAAAATGACAAATCCCAGATAAGTAAATAGTACACTAGTGTTTTTTTTTTTTTACTTAAAATAACTATTAAATTGGTTTTCACATCATTTGATTAACTGCATTCTATTTGTCCGAAATTTGCCCAAACCATCAAATATTGGTCTTTCAATTCATGAAACATTTCGTCACAATCAATTGACACAATTCCACCGACTCCAAACAAGAGGAAGTAATTCATCTATCTATAATACACGAGTTTCACTTCCGGCGATCTTCGCATTCGCCAGAGTCAGAAATCCATCTCACAGTGCACACACCAATTACGCTTATACATAAGTGTTATATATTCTTTGCCCCGCCGTGCTAAGCTAACCGAGTAGGCTGTTATAAAAAGTTACCACTGGCATTTATTTATTCCCGCTGGCAATAATACATCCATTAAATGTTGCCAACAACAGATCTACGTACCTCCATACAACGGAGATTTTATGTAAACATCAACACATCCAAGTTACATTAATAATAGAAACATTACTCTATAATTATTGCAGAATTTGCATTTACGCAAAAAGGCAGTTTATTCCTTTTCGATCGTTTTAGAATTTAGAATTTTTATGCGCCAGTAATGAGTAGATATTGAATAGATGCGACGGAGCTAAAATATGTGCAATTGTTAATGTAAATTGAAAGACCTTTATTCACTATAAACGAGCCTTACCTAAATCCTGGGATCATTGATATACAACATGCACAATTTGAGCCATATCGCGCCAATAATATAAAATCACCTTATTGTTAATTCTTAAAAGGTCGACCGTAACATTATCAACTCTAATACAAAGATATAATAATTATTTTCTGATGGCAAAAATTAACATATTCTTATTATAAACGTTTTTCTAAGAGAAAATTGATTAATGCGATTTTCATTTTAATCATAATCATTATTTTCTTCATTTTAAACATTTAAACTTCATTTACGGACTAGTAATGTTTGTGTTTTTATGGAAGTTATAAAAATATTGTATGTAGCATTATATAATAAACCAATATGACATGCATATTTTTAATGAATTGGATTTCATAGTAATAATTTTTTTTAAATACACACATTCACGTACACAGTTTGTTGGAAGATTTTATCCCCTTCGAATAATATTTATTTTCGAATACAATATTAAACAGAGAGACGGTTTCGCCATCAATACAATACATAAACCATTTGCATTAAAGTTGACAATAACGTACAGATTCGAATGTCAATATACACACCAATCTCATTGATACTCAAACATTGAGAATTTACAATCACTGACATCGAGCACCAACACGTGAACAAATATCGATCTTATATGTTAGACAATAAAGTAGCTTTATTACAAACTTTACGTTGGCGATCTAACGTCGACACATTCAGGAATCGCACCATCAGACCGATATTGATATTCGAACCAGTAGTCAGAGAAAATGCGACCATAAGTTGTAAGCGATAGGGAGTGCGTACGCGGTGCCTAGCACGGCGGGCGCGTGCCTGTACGCGCAGGGTGGGCGGGGCGTGCGGGGCGGGCGCGGGCGGGGGCGCGGGAGAGCGCACGCGGCTGTTACGGATGCGCAGAGTGCACGCCCGGCGTGCTCGACCCGCCTGAAGACTGGTGCTGTGGCGGCAGCAGCACTTGCTGCAAACCAACGCACACTTTACTGCTAGCCTATATACAAAAGCCGCGTCGCAGCCATATTATATTTGTAGCACGAAAGGGTCGGCTCAATCGATGTAGGACCACGCTCTCACAGAACACCAGCATAAAATAGCAGCTTAATGTAGAAAAGCGGATGCCCTTTTTACTGGAAATGGGGCATTCCATCTTAGTCTCAAAGGTGACAACGCATCTGCATTTTGATCCTTAATCGACGATAGAAGTCTATGGGCCGCGGCATCCACATACCATCAGATAGACTGTGTGCTCTTTTACAAAAAAAATGCTTCGAAATGCGTCATGCAGTCTAGTGTACAAACGACGCTTCACGTATGACGAGGGTTGTCTCTACTCCAAGATGGCTATCCGAAACTCCGACATGACCGTCGCATAAAAAGAACGCACTTTACTTCGAGGGAATATTGTGATCATTTTGTTAAACGAAAAAGGCTTATATTTTGGCCTTCGATATTGCTGAAAATGATATAGGGAAAAATACAAGATTATCACTGGGGCGGGATCCTTTTTGCCATCATAAACTACTTAATTAACTTTTTCTAATATGTACAATTACAATTACAGTGGAGCTTCTGCAGCTGGTGGAAAACCGGTACTTGAAGTCCTTCAAAACCTCTTTAATTCTGTCCTCCATAGTGACACTTCTCCGAAAGCGTGGAGCACAAGTGTGGTGGTCTTGTTCGCCAAGAAAGGCGACAACGCTCTGTTGAAGAACTACAGACCGATTTCTCTTCTGAGCCGGGTCTACGTGCTGTTTTTGAAAGTCATTACGAATCGTCCCGCAAGCAGACTCAACGACTTCCAGCCTCCCGAACAAGCCGGTTTCCGAAAAGGTTTCAGTACCATAGACCACATACATACCCTGTGGCAGATTGTACAGAAGACCGAAGAGTACACTCTGCCACTTTGCCTGACGTGTGTGGACTATGAGAAAGCCTTTGATTCCGCCGAAATTTGTGCGGTGCTAAGTTGACGGTATATCGAAGTGCTGAAGTATTTGTGCAGTAGGGCTACGATGACTATCCGAATACAGAACCAGAGTTAAGAGAGAAACCTATGCAACTGCAGAGAAGTATAAGACGGGATAACGTTATATACCCGAAACTCTTCAACGCTGCATTTGAAGACGTTCTCAAGCTACTGGTCCTTATGGCAGAATTGCTAAAGGGCCCAGACACTATGCTCAAGGACCTCAATAGGGTCTCCCAACACATAAGTCTTAGGATGAACATGGACAAAACAAAGATCACGTCTTACGTGTAATGCCGGTAGTTGTTGTGGGGGGGGGGGTGTAAGCTCAGTTGTTGACGAATATGTTTACCTGGGACTTCGACAGAGAGGTTAATCGACGGATTCAACTCGGCTTGACAGTGTTCGGGAAATTACAACACATCGTCTCGTCAGGTATACCTCAAATCCTGACAACTAGATTCTACAACCAGTGCGTGTTGCCAGTGATGACTTACAGATCTGAGACGTAGTCCTTTACTGCTGACCGTATGAGGATGCTCAAGGTCGCTCAGCGAGTTATGGAGAGGGGTATACCCGGGTTTCTCTGCGTGATACTTATAAATGAAGACATACGCAGTAGAACCAGACTGACTGACATAGCTCAACGGGTTAGTAAGCTGAAGTGGCAATGGGCCGGCCATATAGCTGGAAGAACCGACAAGCAATGGGGCAAAAAAGGTTCACGAGTGGTAGCCTCGTATCGGTAGGCAAAGTGACCCCCCACTAGATAGAATGACGACCTGCTAAAACATGGAGGAAGTCGATGGCTGCAGGCGGCTCAGGAACGTGCTTTTTGACATTCCTTGGGGGAGGCCTATGTTGAGCAATGGACTTCTGAAGGGCTGTAATGCTGATGATGAATATTATGTATAATATTTATATTTATCAATGCTGTGCGTTGGTCAAAGAAATATGTTTCTTTCTTACTTTTTCCTAGTTAGTGTCAAAGTATTAAATAGTCAACTCTGAAAAAACTAAAGAGGGCATTTTATAACAAAATATTGAATTAAAATATACAATACGGACTTTTATAAAGACCACAGAGTTTTATACCTGTATGGGGTGGGGGTGGTGAGGCGGCGAAGCGGTGGGGGGCGCGTGGTTGAGGTAGGCTACGTGGTGGTGGTGGTGGTGGTGCGCCGCGCCGCCCGGCCCCATCAGCGGGCACAGCACCTGCGATACACACACTTTAGCATTCTCACCCTCGTGTCAAATCCATAATAGCCACCTGCCAAATAATTTACACATCATTCATTAGGCAAACTTCCATAGCTTTATAGATTGGTAATATAGAAAGCAAAGTTGCCACTCTTTATGGTGAAACCTAAGGGCTGCTCCCAGCCATTCTCCCGCAAGATGGCGCTGAATTCAACATTTTTAGTTTATTTGGGTTTTTCTATAATCGGAAAATTGTTAAGTCGTAGGAGTAGACTTTGCGGTTATCGGATTTTATTGGAATGGGTCACATCATTGCCTTAAAATCCACCTAATTCGACACAATGTTTGATTATAACATCCGTCATTGAATATAGTGTCGTTTACACACACAGACGTATCCCTACGTTTACGAAGCTAGAACACTAGATGGCGTGTAT
>DWHP01005228.1:0-12056 GCA_018247895.1 Parnassius honrathi
AGGTGGCTCAGGACCGTGCTTTGTGGCGTACCTTGGGGGAGACCTATGTTCAGCAGTGGACTTGTGAAGGGCTGTAATGATGATGATGATATGTAGATATCTATGGGCCACAGCATCTACTTATCATCAGGTGGAGTCTGCGTTTGTTTGTTTGCCTTATTATATTTATAAAAAAACCAAAGACAGTAAAACTTTTTCACTCCGCTACAATGGTGGTATTAAATAGCATTTGAAGGACTTTCTATGTTATCAACCGGCTTTCAAAAGCTCCGCAGTAATTTCATTTTCACGCGGCCCTTTGTCGATTTAAAGATGTTGAAGAACCGTTATTATATCGCTCAGACTCACATCCGAGATATAATGGAAATAGTGTCGGATGACTGATCTCATTAATAATCAATGCTGTGTTTTTAATAATAACTTAAAACGTTGAATGCTTAAATCCAAATCTTTCGATAACAGGAACGCTAATGCGATCAAACCAGGCCGTATAAAAAAATTCACGATATCAACCCCTCCTCCTCCATCCCACATCTTAGTATATAGATTTAAGATAATCATCAAAGACCATTTACTCCTATTTTATCAATTTTCGATTTGACAAAAACAAAACTCCAAGCAGCTCGACCGACTTTGATGAAATGTTTGTGTGTGTTTGAGTTGGACCCGGTAGGTGGCGCTGTTACCGATACCGATCCCTGGTGCGTAGCCGGGGCGGTTTGCAAGCCTTGTATATAAAAAGTGAATCAAATTGATATACTTTTTCCTCGCCTCTTCTATCAATCTCGGATTATCATTATTTAATACACTTTATATCTTATTATTTTGTTGCAAGTGCCTTAATGTATTCAAACACTCGAGATATTAATTCAATTATTTTTACTATAGTATAACGGTGGTAAACGAGCACACAGTCCACCCGATGGTAAGTAGTTACTATGACCCATAGACATCTACGTCTATCCTCGATAGCAAATCAAAATGCAGATATGTTGTCACCCATGAGGACTAAGATGGAATGCCTCGTTTCCAGTAAAGAAGGGTCTCCACTTCTCTACACTCGCCAAACGAAACACAGCCGCGTTAAGCTGCTATTTGACGCTGGTATTCTGTGAGAGCGTGGTATATCTCCGGTCGAGCCGACCTATTCGTGCTACAAACACAATATAGCTGCAACGTGCGACGTCTGACGTCCAACTTTGCCACGTATATAATAAAAGAAATCCAGATCCCCGTGCGAAGTTTGCTTAACCAGTCTTGAATATAAAAGGTACATCAAATAGATATAATTTTTTCTCCCCTCTTCTATCAATCTCAAATTATCATTGTTTAATACATTTTATATCTTACTATCTGATTGCGAGTGTCTTAATATATTCTTTATATAAATTCAAACACTCGAGAGTTATATCAGCAATGGCGGTAAGTGAATCCACTACCCAATCGTGCTGTAAGAGGCAACAGCGGGACACTGAAACTGGAGATAGGAAGATATTTTCAGCAGTGGACATGATGTAATGAAAATTAACATGATATGGGTAAGGATAAGTCTAATTCCACGGACTTGTGGACTGATGTAAGAAAAGTGCTGGTAGGTTGTCCCGTCAGGGTTCTCTTGACGATGTTATACGATGGTATTCGGGTCATGTGAAAAATTTACGGACAACGGCAAGAGACATGGGCTTAGTCGCTTTCAAGAGACGTAAAGACCTTGTGTGAGATATGTGAGTGAACGGACACCAAAGTGTCTTATCTCCGGGATACCTCTATTAGGGCTGGGGTGGCATCAGTCCCGCAGAACTAAGTACATGAAGCAAATATAAGTTTTTGATTAATTACTGTACTATTGTACGATTTGCTGCAGAGATTATCGGTCTCTAGGGTCCACGCGCAGTTTATCTAAAGGAAATGCATGCGCTACTAGTCGTTGCCGCTGAAGACAAGAGCGCTAATTAATTTTTATTTTCCTTGCCTAGAGACTATATAAATCAATCTAGCGAAAAAACTACTTCTTGACTCTATACCGCGAAGAGAGACTCTTTGATAAGTTTATTTTTAGTTTGTTTAATTATAATAAATACAAAAGTAATTATTGTACATCGTTACATTATATAAATAAATTCATGACATAGTCTAATTTAAAAGAATACACAAACGTTTTGCGAATGTTTGGATAGTTCGCACTGTCATAGCGTAACAAAAGTCTATTCACTTTGCCTTGAAGACGCCCGGACTGTAAGCAGACGGAAATACGGACGCTGAAAGATTATTCCACACCTTTGCTATACGATAGATAAACGAAGCAAACCGTTGGGTTAAATGCCTGGAATATGGCAACAAATCGAATAAAGACCCACCGACCGTCTGGTTGGTGAATTATGGAACTAGGAGAGAGAAATCAAGGCATGTAATTTTTCTGTTTACACTCCGAAATGCATCCGATAGGCTAGGTATTCTACGTCTGTACTCGAGGCTGACAATTTTAGTTTCAAACTAATCAGTATTGCCAGTAAGTCTATGAGGACATCCCTCCTCTGAGTCCAACGCTGCAAGGTGTTAATTTCTATTAAATTTACTGTGTTTCTAATTTATTTAATGTGTGTGTGCATTATAATAACCTTTCTAGTTTTTATAAAATCAGACAGAAGCCTTAAATTCTAGTAGATCATCATGGCTGAACATAGGACTTTACCAACAATGCCACAGGGCACGGTTCAGAGCCAACTGCATCCATCGACTTCCTGCATCTCTTAACAAGTCGTCACTTTATCTAGTTGGAGGCTACCCTACATTTCCCTTACCGATATAAGACTGCCACTTGAAAAACTTCCTTCTAACCTACATATAAAATGTGATGTTACAGTAGATATTCCCGTTCTTTTTTCTTTCTTTGTACGAGGCTGTCACTCGAGAACCTTTCTTCTAACAGATCAGAAAAAGAAAAAAATACTTATTTATTCAAAATACATTATAAATAATACTTATCGAATGTCATTCTTTTGTTTAATTCTCTGTACTGTGAAGAACCATCAAAAACCTAACGGGACTTTAAAAGTAACACAGCTTACAGTCATATATGTTACACAGACAACAAAACAAAATAAAATTAGAAATAGCTAGGTAGCGATCACCTCATTTACCTATATTGTTGTAGATAATATTCTCGTTCATTTTTCTCCGTTTTTATTCCGACATTTCTGTTATGCCAAAGATGCAATAACGCCGCTGCCGGCATTCGGATCGATACGTTCATTGTTCTATCGTTTATTTACTCGTCTCGCGTAGCTTTTGCAACGTTAGAAACCGATATTTACATCCGCAAACTAGGTTTAATTTGATTCTTGCAAACATTGCGCAGTGCACCACAAAACAAAATTGAAGAGTTTTATGACTTCATATTGTGCAACCCATAATTGTTGATGTTTTTAAATTTTGGTTTTTATCCATCCATTCATTAAAGTCTATAAACCACTGCTGATCTAAGGCCTCATAGATGGCCTTACAGGGACAAGATTTTTGCCATAGTTGCCACGATTCGCAGGCGGGCTGGCAACCGAAACTTTTTTATTACTCGTATTTCGAGTTGTTATCGTGAGTTTTGTAAGAGGCGATACAGTAAAGCAAACCAGGGGATGGGCAGCAGATTCATCCTAATACCGACAAAGAGTAAAAAACCGAGGTTGCCAACCCGCTTGCCAAGCGTGCCAACTATGGTAACTATCTCCCTTATAAGGTTATTTGTATGGAAGGCATATTTAGCACTGTACTTTTGATAGATCGTAAGTCGTAACGGTAACGTTAGTACCTATTTCATGTACGATGCGACCGCACCGTCATTGCAACGGTAAAATTTCAACAATGGCTATTTTAATGAGATGCACAAAATATTTTACTCTCTTAGGTCTTTGACTCGTTTCACCGGTGCTCTTGCGTTGCTGCGGTCGCGCGATGACGTGTGACCGATTAGACTATTTTGCGTTGTCATCAGGACGTTTCTATTTCGAGTTGTTAAGAGGGAGGTGCTGTTGAACATCAGTTTTAACTGCCCTCTGTCGCCGGCTGCAACGCGTGCGCACCGCCTCTGCACAGAATTTTGTTTTGAAAACGTGCTAACTTATAGGCCTTTTAAAATTAATTTATTCATACTAAAAAACATGTCTTACAAAAAGATTCTAACCTTCCTACCGAAACCAAACGCTGTTAAATTGCTGGTGTTCCTACATCGCTATGTTAATATCCATCTATTACAACCTATTAAAAAGTCGATTGCAGAACATAGGGCTCATAGACTGATTTAAAGGGTTATTATTATCCTTAACTCTTCGTAGACTACAATCTTCTTATGAATGTATAGATTACAACAGTGAAAGAATTAAATAATTCGGTGGTGCAGTTTCGTAAAAAATTGCACACATACAGACATATGAGGGTAACACGAACACATTTCCGTTTTGAAATCGGTTAAAAACAAACTTGATGAAATAAATTACAAGCGTATGAACAGGTAGTATATGAAGAATGTCCATTAACCCATAAAATCCCATGAGTGTCGCAAGAGGCGCCAGGGGGAAACAAACCAGGAGATAGGCAGCAGCGTCTCCCTAATAACATAAAAATTGCGCTTGGCAACCTGCTTGCCAAGCGTGGCAACTATGGCAAATATCCCCCTATGGAGGTGGCCTACGTTCAGCAGTGAACTTTTTATAGGCTATAACGGTAAGGGTATGAATAAGACCAATGGAAACTTATATCATTTTCACTATTTCGAAAAGAGAAATGTGGATTGTGACTTTTAAGCGATTATAAAGCGTTGTAAACTATAAAGGCAAGGACATTTGGAAATGGCGATGAAATATTTGAGCGGAATTCTAGGAGCTTTTAAAATTAATTTCTCACTGCAGCAGGCGGAATGAGAGTCATATTAACATATTTCAGATCGGTTTATATTAAATGGATATTTTATTGTAACTAGTGGTCGTCCAGTGGTTGACTTTCGACCATAATTCATTTAATGCTTAAGTTTGTATATTAAGCAAGCTGTATTTGACTTTCGACTCCTCATTAATATATAAAACATAGATATCTACTGTACAAAATATAAAATAAATGCTTTTTTGGCTTGATACAAACCTCCACAAACTATTAGAAAGGGAACACATGAAATCACTCAAAATTCTCAGCTCGTACAGTAAATCTGTCAGTAATTATTAGTTGGCAACATTTTTAAATACTTTGGCGACAATCTCTACTCTGTACGACTGCTTGACAACACACTATTCTGTGTTTGATATTGGCAGTATAAACGTAAGCAACGAATGTTATGAAAAACATTGCTTTCTGCACTCCTTCACCATGCAAACTTTAATTAGGTACGTCAAATCTCACACTCATCCATGCATGTAATATGCTTAAAAACGGAAACTTTGTACAAGTTTTCTATATTTATAATATATAGATATCAAGTAGAACTGAGTAACTATGGTTTTGCAAATGAAAAAATAAATAGAGAAAAAACTTCATATGCTATATAATAATAGTAAGTACATTTTTGTGTCATGTTCTTGAATTTAGTAGAAAAAGTTATTGCTCGTAGTTGACTGTTAGACAGTGCCTATTGACTTAATGTCTTTAGGCACTGTCTAACAGTCAACTACGAGCTAATCACTTTGTACTGTCAGCTTTGTACTGTTCTTTGTTGACAAAGAAGAATAAGATGGACTGCTGTGTTTCGTATGATGAGTGTAGAGATCCGTAAACCCTTTTTACTGGAAACGAGGCATTCCTGCATTTTGATTCATAATCGAGGTTAAATATAGATGTCCAATACGATGTAGTATCCATTTACTATCAGGTGTGCTCATTTGTCACCCTCTCTCTATTCTATAAAAAAAAAAGAAAAAGTCATTTCTTCTTCCGATGGTTAAATTTCTTAAATGTTTCTGCTTACGTATGGATTGATATGTTTTTTATTTATAATATATAACGTGTGTTTGTAAGCATCGACTGCCTGCGTGTTTTATCAGGGCGTCACTCCCATACAGTTAAATTGTTTCATTAATCTTATCTGTTTCGTAATTTTTATTGCTGGGTATTGCAAGTCAAAACCATGCGCGAGTTTTTACAATTAGATATTTTTGCCGCCTACGCATCAAGGCCAGGAAGTTTATTGAAAAGTCAAGGATTTTGGCAAGGAAGGTCATTTTCGTATCCAGTATAACCCTCTCAGAAATGAGGGGAAGCCTACAGGCACTGTAAATATATTCTTCAATTTATATTTTCATAAAATATCATTGGATGAAAAATATCATTGTATTTAACATTTATTAAAACAGAAACAAATACTTTTTTATTCAATATAGGTTATAAATAATAATGAATGTCACTCTTTTGTTTAATTTACCACTGGTTCGAAAAAACCTCTGACCTGGGAAGCACCAGCAAGAAACCCAGCGGGACTTTATGTTTTGAAAAAAAAAACGCTTACAATCAATAAAGTTACACAATAGTTAACAACAGAAAACAAATTTAAAAAAAACTTTTGATAAATCCAAATGTACATGCCTTAAACACTCATGTTATATATAAATTTTTTAAATTGTATTAAATACACACAAGTTTCCCTAATAACCGTATCTTCGTAGTTCGATTCGATTTTTTTTTGTTTAAAAACTTCCACGGGCTCCCCATTTTAACCTTGCGCCTCTCGGCACGTACCCAATTTACCTTAAGGCTAATTTGCCACTGTCCGGTGCTAAGGTCTCATCATAACTAACGAAACGAGCCCCAACTTAGCACACCTATTACTATTACTGCTCTTCGAGGAGTTCCAGTCGTATTCGCCGAAGTGTACCTTCAGGTCACTCCGTCAAGTCCGGGGGTAAGGTCTCATCTTTACTAAGGCATGCAATAATATGGTGGCGATCCTCTCATTCCCTACCTATTAAAGTACGTGGTAGTCACGCTACAACTATATTATGCTTGCAGCAGGAATGAGTCGGCTCGACCGGGGAAGGACCACGCTCTCAGAATACCAGCGTGAAAAAGCAACTTAATGCTGCTGTGTTTCGTATGGTGAGTGTAGAGAACCGGAGATCTTTATTACTGGAAATGAGACATTCTGTCTTAGTTCTCAGGGGTGGCAACGCATCTGCATTTGGATTATTAACTGAGCTATTAATTGAGGATAAATGTAGATGTCTATGGGCCTTAGCGTTCACTTGCCATCAGTTAGACTGTGTGCTCGTTTGTTACCCTTATTCAATAAAAAATATCTATCATCCATATATTTTTAAAATTACTAACCCTTTTATACAATCATTGTTTGATAAAGTTTTATAACTTGGTGGAAATCATTTTTTTTTATATTTTCGGGGTTTTTGTTGCAAAATCGAATTCATCGCCTTTAGAATAAATTACTGACTATATAGAGTCGATTAACTGGTACTACTAGTTTGTGTCTGTTATTAGTGTTTACAATGTGAAGGAGAGAAGGAGTGCGAGGGGGCTTGTGCCCAATAGTGGGATGTATATAGGCTGTAACTTTAACTATATTTTTTAATCTTTTTCATTTAATATGAGCATATATTATCTTTAAACATTATTTGCTAAAAGGAATTTCTAAAGATCGCGCGCTTTCGCAACGATGGCGCTCTAGTTATATATCTATCTACCAAGTAATAACGGAGTAACGAACGGGTTGGAATTTTTGCAGTAAATAAACGGTATTGTTTTTTATTGACGATTTGCTTTCTGAGCTGTGTAACAGCTATTTAACTTAATGTATACTGATAGGTTTCTGAACAGAATATCAAAATTTGATGAAAAAATTAAAACACTCAGTGATCGTGGGTCACAATGACTCTGTTATGAATACTAAGCCATAGACATGATTATTTTTAAATAGAACTAATATCACAAATGAGCACACGTTTGTCAACCTCATTCTATAAAAAAATGGGCTGTATATGTATCCATTTGCTATTTATGTATGTATTATATCTAAACATCTCACGAGATAGAATAAATTCCTAGTGAGCTTAACGATTTAAAAAAAATGGAATTCTAGTACAGAAATGTAAGCGAGTGTCTAAAGTGGCAGTGCTAACACGACACTGTTGCCATTAACTTTTAAGCAAAAAAGTCCTTTACTAAGTGTGATAAAAGAGGATTAATTTTTTAATGTAAGTATTTAGACTACATTGAGTTTATAATATTTCTTAGTGTACTCAAAAGGGTAAAAAATAAATTTAAATATAACCTAAATTAATCATTTAAAACACCTAGAAACAAGAAGAGCTGATGCTCTTCAAACGGCTGAACAGATTTTCTCGAAACATAACCGAGATTATTCTCAATTAGGACACGTTTCAAACAAAAAAAAACTTACTAAAAATCAATTCATTCGTTCAAGAGCTACGATGCCGCAGACACACACATACATAGATACACAGATATACACTACAAACCTATAGCACACCTCTGTTTTCGTCAGTGGTAAAAAAAGTAAAAAACAACTTCAAAGTATCAATAAGCATGATATAATTTCACATTTCAACTACGTTATGGCTGTAGAACTGGGTCAGCTCCATTTTACAAGGATCAAGCTTTCACAATATACCAGCAGAAAAAAACACTAGCTTTACTTGGTTTCTTACTCTGATATAAGCTACAGTAGATAGCTACTTTAACATTATGGTGACCAAATAAGAATATCCAGCGCCCCATCCCATCCTGAGGGTATGGTAAGAGGCGACAGCAGGTAACTGAACCAGAAGATGAGCAGCAGAATGATGAATGGAAATAAAAACTGCGGTTGCATAATCCGCTTGCCAAGACCTCATTTATACGTGGTAGAGCCATACTGCAGTTATATTAGTAGTATAATTGTAGCACGAGTGGATCGGCTCGACCGGGGAAGGACCACGCTCTCATACGCTCAGCGTAAAATAGCAGCTTAACGTTTCGTATGGTGAGTGTAGAGAACCGGAGATCCTTTTTACCGGAAACAAGGCATTCCATCTTAGTCCTCACGGGTGATAACGCATCTGCATTTTGATTCGTAATCGGAGATAGATGTACTTACTTATCTAGGGATCTAAGGACTATGTTCAACTGTGAACTTTTATCCACTTCCTATCAGGTAGACTGTTTCGTCTTACTAAATTTTCTGAGTGACCTGGAGCTTTCTTGTTTGGAATCGGCTGCAGATTTATATAGCGTAGACTAATTTCATTTAAGTAAACGTGAACACATTAGTCTCTAGAATGTAGTTTTAAAAATATATGCATTCGATGCAATTATTTTTTTATCGCACTTTAGTCACACACCGAACATAAGTTTTTTAAGTCTTTAAGTTTTTTTTTTTAAAGTTTTTATTTGGACTTCCGGTGCTGTCTGTCTGCCTGTACTGTCTGTTAGTTTGTCGGTCGTTATATCACGAAATCTAGTTTTTAGATAGAATAATTTACGATATTTGGATAATTGGGGTATAATGTAAATCCAAAACCGTATATAGATCTCAAAATTCAATGACATTATTTTTCAAGGGGGAATCTTAAATATGAAAAAGCACCCGATATTTTTCTTAACCTAGCAGATGAAGTTTCAGTTAAGAGTTCATTGGGTCTAGTACATATATTTTTTATTATATTTATCTACAAAATTAAGTAAATTGAAGGCTTTCAAAGTTGTCAGATTACGGTTATTTTTTGTGTTATGGGGTTTATCTCAAAAACTAATCTAGTTACGAATTTGAAATTTCTGTATATTACAAACTTATTAAATACAGTATCTATTTGATCAACAAATACTACACACATTCATAATAGTAGTAGTTCAGTAATAGTAGTAAGCCGTGGCCAAAACAAACGAACATTTTTATAAGAAATTATATGTAGGGAACCCTGATAGTGCGAGGCTCGACTCTCACTTGGCCGATTTCGTTATAAACACCGGCCTTACTCATAAAAATCGACCTCAATTTAAGAAATACTCAAATCAGCTCTCTCTTTTTTCACTAAATGACTATAGAAAGAGGCAGGTATATAGATATAGAGATAAATTATACTTAAGTAAGTGATGTTCAACGATTAGGTAAGGTAAGGTAAGAAAAAGATAAAGGTAAGGCTTTAACGTTCAAAGAGAAGAAATTTTATAATTTAGTTTGTTTACTCACTTGCAATAATATAATCTGCCATCCCTCCCGGTGTGAACTGTCCACCCCTCTTTCAACTCCGCCTGGAGCCTTTCTAAAGCGGCTTCATCCTCTGCCGTCCCTCTCCCAAACTTAGGACTCCCATTGCCCAGTCTCGGACTCCCGAACTTCGGGCTGGCGCCGAATTTAGGACTATTAGCCCCAAATTTTGGGCTGTTTGAACTGGATGCTCCATCGCTTAAACTAGGACTGCCAGTAAATCTGGTGTTGAAACTAGGACTTGGGTTAGGTTTCGGACTGGGGGCGAGCTTGGGACTGGCCGTGCCGCTGGGACCAGGCGACGACGAGGCCTGCTGCAGCAGCATCGCTCTTACATCATTGCACCATTTTGCGGATTATCTGAAAAGAATAATAAAAATACTTAATAAAATGACCAATTTTTTCTTAGAATGGGATGACAAATGAGCACACAGTCCACGTGATGGCAGATGCTAAGTGGAACTTAGGCCCATAGACATCTTATATCCGTTCAAGATTAAGAATCAAAATCATTGTCATCCTGAGGGCTAAGATGGAGTGCTTGGCCTGAAATAAATAGGGTCTCCGGTTCTCTCCGTGGGTTCTGTACACTCACAATACTACACAGCTGCATGTAAAGCTGCTATTTTCAGAGTGTGGTCCTTATCCGGTGCTGACCCATTTTTGCTACAAACATAATATAGCTACAACTTGGCTGTACTACATACAAAGTAAAGGACAGAATACAGCTTTTTCTTGTTTCCTTTCAGAACGCACGTAGGTACATCCGTATGTTATACGACAGACGTTTAGGCGTTGTTTATACTGTGCGCAACTCAATATGTAGTTTCTTAATAGAATTTTTATTGAATAGGTGATTACTGTATACCATACGGCGTAAATATATAGTCTAAGCTTCTTAAGCTTAGACTATATTTTTACGCAGTATGGTGGCGGTGAAGATAGTTCATCACACCATTCCATCATGTACGGGTCGAATAATGCAACTATAAGAAGAGGGGAGGTGCGTATGCTAGAAACGGCCGAAAAGATCATGTGACCTTCGAAAGATAGATAACTACTTTGTTTACGCTATACATAAAATAATACAATCCTAAAATAATTAATAATAAGGATGGTGCGTCTCATGTGGTCCCATATAAATTTGATCCAGCCCTGACGAATAGCTTTTGAGTTATCCTTAATAATGCGTGTTTTATTGACTTCGGCTGCACTCTCAGTTTATCTATATTGAAATCGATTGTACAAAATTTATATGAAAACATAAGGACCATTGGTCTAAGTCTTAGAGAGATTCAACCAGCACGTGAGAAATATGCTCTTAGACTCTAAGAGCATATTTCTCACGTGCTGGTTGAATGCTATAACAACATTTTTGATTTTTGGGAATATAAAGAAATCACATGGTGCGGGGTCTGAACTTTGTGCGGGATAGGTCACGAGCTCTACCTTTTCAGAAGATAAAAACAACTTTGCCTCGTTCGCGGTGTGCGCTGAAGCAATGTCATGGTGCAATAGGATACGTTGACTTCTTGGGCATTTTTCCCCAATTTATTCTAAAACACTGGGAAAACAAATGGTAGTGTACAATTCGGCATTAACTGTCTTTTGCGTGTCGAGTGGTATCGTGCAGACAGGATCTGTCGGTGAGAATAAACGTAATCATTTGCGCACGCTTCATGCCTGCCTTAATTTTGTTGTTTTGCTGTCCCCTTGGAACACACATAGGACTACTGCTTTCTCTTCGGAATGTGACAAAATATCCATGTTCCATCTCCTGGCGTAATATCATACACAGAATTTTAACATCCGTGGAATTATGAGCTGATAAAGAATATGAAGAAAAGGGAATCTAATATATATA
>DWHP01005229.1:0-12055 GCA_018247895.1 Parnassius honrathi
TGGGCCACAGCAACCACTTACCATCAGGTGGACTGTGTGCTCGTTTGTCACCCTGTCCTATAAAAAAAAAAAAAAAAGCATCCTGTGAATTCTTCCATGCATTGAAGATATATTTAATCAGCTCAACACCAGCATCAGGTGTCGAGTGACTCCTTGTAAAACCTAATTGATTTTTATGAAGTAAATTATTTACATTAAAAAATTTGATCAAGAATAATTTTTTCAAAAATTTTATTAAGGGTTGGCAGTACAGAAATAGTTCTAAAATTTGCGGGGTTCAATGTACTTCCAGATTTAAATAAAGGTAATACTTTACTATGCTTCATTAAATCAGGAAACACACCATATTCGATACTAGTATTAAAAATAATAGATAGTTGAGGTGAGGTTGTATCTATTATAGACGCAATTACTTTAACGGAAATTCCCCACAGAACTGAGGTTTTCTTAATATCATAGTTGTAAAATATTTTACAATATCTTTTGATGATATATTATGAAATGTAAAATTCTTTGTACACGCATTTAGATTTTGTAATTGTAATTTTAATAAAAAATTAAAAATATTCGGGGACGGCAGTAGAAGAATTCAGTAACTTAGTGGTTGAGATCGGAATATCAGTAAAATATTTCTCAAAAAAATTGCGACGTCCTGATCTGATTTAGTTAATTTAAATTGCGAGAGTTGACCTTACCAGTTTCACTATAGCACTATTTTAATTTTATTAGAAGCCGTCTTTATTTTGGTGCTCAAATACAAAGACATGGTTATGGTGCACACTTTTTTAAATATTTTTGAATATTTTTTTACATACACCCTAAATTCGACGCTCGTTTTGTATGAACTTCCATTGTAAATTTCGTATAACCTTTTTCTACTCTTATGTACTCTTACTGTCGCCCATTCATTGAATGCCTTGCGATTGTTCAAGGAGAATGTTTTAGAAGTAAAAGTATTATCAAATTCATTGCAAATAAGCTTAAATAATGTTCCACACAAAAATCTATCATTTTGGGATGCAAGGGATGGCATTGAAAGTTTTTTTACTATGTTACTTCTTAACTTCTAATTAAAAAATCCTACATTTTCCTATCAAAAAAAAAAAAAGAAACTACCCCACCGTGAAATCCGTCAAATATAGAAAAAGTAGTGGATTAACACCGTGAAAGATTTCAGCATATGATAGAAGAAATGTTGGTAATAATTTTTAGGAAATGTATTGCAGGTCGCTGCAGACGCGACTCGAGATAGTGAGGGTGAAGAGGACGATAGTACTCTGCATGAGCGGAGCCAAATGTTGCAACTTAAATTGCGAGAGCTTCAACTTCGGAAACAACACATGGAAAACTTGGTAACTAAAATTATTTAAGTATTTGTTTGCCGACTATAAAAACTTCACGTTATTGCATCAATTTCTAGAATTTGGCAAAACGCCTAAGACACAGTAGTTGTAGTATTCGAATATCTCGATTTAAACACAAGGATGACGGACTAGAATAAATGTATGTAAATAATTAAATAAATATTGAGTGCGGTTCCGCTCGTTGATGTACTCGCGAGACTTCGGATTAATATCCCGATTCTTCAAGAGACTTAACGAAAGGAAGGCCCCTAGCAGCGGTCAGTGCCATAAGCCTGTATGTCTGCCTTATCTTGTCCAATGTTCTGAATTAGGATTTAGGGATTTAGGTTCTGACCTTAGGAGATTAGAGAAAAAATAATGTCGCGACCATTTTACTCATAGATCTACAAAATTATCTGTATATTTTTGTACAGATCTACAAAGTCGACCTATATTCAGACGAATCGTCAGGAAGAACCATCTAGTAAATATATAATAATAGTTCCATTTGTAACTAACTGAGCAGATATCTTTTATATGATAAAAAATATAAATGTGCAATGCAATTAAATTGTAATCCACTTTTCACAAATCGACTTTGTGCTCCTAAGGGGTCATTTTGGTAAAGTCAGTAACTGCAAAGTTTTGTTTCAGTTGAAAACTTTACTCCTTAACATCCATCCTTACTCACGGGCTTCAACATACTATCTAAACTTGTAGCTGAAAAGAACCGAATGGTGACATTCAATTGTTCCTGAAAATTATGTAGATTTCGTGAAACAGGATTCATTTGGCACTCACCAACTTGGCTAAAGAGTTTTAAGTTTAATGTAGCCAATACTCCCGAAGATGTGAGAATATTCTATTGAGTTGCCACATGCGCCAACAATGCTTCAATATCAAATATCATAGTGTGCAGGGAGCTGCCTCAATTTTTACCTGCTTAAAGAAAAGTACAGCAGACTATTCGTACATTCAGTTCCCAAGGACAGACCATGTTTACGATTTCATTTGCGAAGATAATATACTAGGAAGCTTAACATCATTTTAATTAGGATATTAGGTACATGCGCCTACGACGCTCCTTTTTAACTTAATTTTTCTACTTGCAATTATTTACAGGTTTCAGAGTTCCGAAAACTGCAGATCGCGACTGGTCTGGCAAGCTCGCACAACACATATTCGAGTTCGGGGGAAGATAGCGCAGAAGACGAACCACCTGGAAAATGTATGATGATTTTTTTGTTTTTTATATATTTTCAGTACAAATATTATATTTATGCATGTTACAAAATATATGTTTTCTAGGTAACAAACCAGAAAGAAATTTGAAAAATGAAGACCCTTTTAAACTAATGGAAATAAAAGCTATCAAAACTGCTTTACAAAAGACTAAAGGTATGGTTTAAATAGTAAAAATTGATTAATTTAAAATATAAATATAAATCATAAATGTTATTTTATACGTACAAATCTTTTAGATTTGATGAGATCAGTAGAAACTTTTGAAGCCGACCATTTATCTAATTCGCATGAAGACTCCTTCCCTATGTCAAGCCACTCAAACATACACGATAAGTAAGTACTTTTTGTAAGTGATATTATATTTAACTTATATTTACGATGAAACAACAAATTTATATTATTATTTTTATAAATCGCAATTTATCCAAATCACAGTTTTTTTATAGAATAAGGGTGATAAACAAGCACACAGTTCACTTGATGGTAAGTGGATGCTGTGACCCATAGACACCTACATTTATCCTCAATTAAGAATCAGAATGCAAATGCGTTGTTAGTCGTGAGGACTGAGATAGAATACCTCGTTTCCAAGTAAAATGGGTCTCACTCACCATACGAAACACAACAGCTTTAAGCTGCTATGTTACGCTGGTATTCTGTGAGAGCGTGGTCCTACCCTGGTCGGAAAATCCGATTTTATATAATTATGTTTATCTAAAGGATGACTAACAAGCACTCAGTCCATCTGTTGATAACTTTTACCACTAAAATTTCAATCTTCTAATAGGTATCAAAATACAGTTGCATTGTTATCCTTAGGGTTAAGATAGAATGTCTCATTACAGGGTTCTCCGGTAATTGTCACTTACCACACCATACCATTGGCAGCATTATGCTGCTATTTCATGTAATTTCACACAAAAGACGTACAGTAATCTAAATTGCCCAGTAACCTTAATGGATTAAATCTTAATAATTTTTTCTTATAGCAAATCGGAAGGTGGGGGCAGTATGGGTGGCTGGTCGAACGAAGGTAGCGTGTGTCGGGTTCGCAACTCACTTCCCCAACGGCATAAGTTTACCAACGAGCAGCATCACCAACAACAGCAACACCAACATCAACAACAACAGCATCAACAACCACAGCACCACCACCAACAACAGCAAAATAACCAACAACAGCAAAATTACCAACAACAAAATAACCAACTGCATCTAAATCAACAGCAGCAACAATCTACTCAATTGCAACAACCTCAACATCATCGCCAGCAGCAGCAGTTTCACCAATTTCAGCAACAGCAGCACCAACAACAGCAACATCATCCACAACAGCAACATCATCAACAGCAACATGAACAACAACAATCAAGTAAGAGTATAATGTATTACATAATCACTATCATCATCATCATTGCAGCCCTTCACAAGTCCATTGCTGAACATGGGTGTCCCCCATAATGCATATATCCCCCATGACCGATGCAGGTGGCTCGGAACCATGTCTATTGGCATAGCTCTGAGCGACATGCATCCATCGACTTCCTGCATCTCTCAGTTATTATCTAGTGCATTATCGTATTGCATGTAACAGTACTCGTAACTAGGAAATTTTTTTGTCTAAATAGTTAACTGTCTAATAGTAACTAACTTTTAAAAATATTAATACAGTATTTGCAGATCCTATTAAGATATAAGATTCTATTAAGATATATAAGAGAAACGATCTGAAATCAGTGACAAATTTAGGAAACAAAAAATACAACCAGTTTTAAAAGACCCCAAGGTAAGTGGTTAAAAATATTTTGATTGAGGTGAGAAATTAAAAATTCAAACCATGGGAAATTTTTAAGAAAATGCTGTTTAATTTATGTTGATTTAATATAATATGTTATAGGTTCATATGTTAGAAGAACATGTTTTTTAACACTTACCCTAATTAAGAATAAAATAGATTTATTATTTTTCATTTGGATGAATTCAAATTAGACTTTCCACGCCACTCGGCGCTCAGTCTGACGTTTGCCATGTGTGAGAATAGTATACGACTATAGTATTATTGTGTTAGTAAAATATTTTGTTACCGTAAAATGCTGCAACTTTGCCAACAAAGCACAAATTTGCCTATTTTGTTTGAATTATGATATTTCGCGTTTGCTTAGTTGCTTCTTATTTTTTACGACTTGATAGTAAACTTCCATCATTATGTCGACATATGTTTAATTTTTTATAATGGTAACCATAGTTAATTTTGCCAGTTGTGCGACAAAAACCGGTGCAAGTGGGTGGATGTTTTTGTGTCTTGGAACTTTTTCATTTTTAGTTATAGGAAGTGTTTTCGTGCAGAAATTACGTTTCAGGAAAAGAAAATACTGTCCGTTATTTGTAATGTTTAATACTTTTATAAACAGGGTTCAATTTCATCAAAATAATTATTCAATAAAATCAAAAAAATTTAGTAGGTAATGTTGTGCACTGTTATGAAAACCTGAGTAACACAACTTTGCCTGTGTCTAGGGTTGTCACCGGTTTGATTTCCCACAGCTACTGCCGGAGCTAATGACTAAAATAGACATGACAATAGAGACAACAAAATCTCTCAAGAGTGACATTAAAACTACCAACAGTACAAGAAGAAAATACTTGTCAGTTTGATGCCAGCCTTCTGGAGTTCTTACAGCAAAACAGACGATCACAGTTAATGAAAACAGGCAAAAACAGCGGACTTACGGTCATACCTGGTAAATCTATATCAATCGAAGAAGCAGAAAAGCTTGCTTAAACTAAAAAGGTAAAGAAGGATACAAGAATAACTAATATGATAGAGGACAAGGATTTAAGATTATCAGAACCTTCAAAATTAACTACTGATGAAAAGAAAATAAAGCATGCTGAAACTAAAAGCCTCGGATCAGATGATACCTACGGGCTAGATAAAGACGCTACCTTGGAAGACAACTCGGCACAATTACATTGTTTGTGGTTGATGCTCCAAAATCCTGACAGCCTTTGTAGGCTTTGCAAAAGTGCTACAAACTTTTACTTGCACTTTAGTGGCAGATTAAAATAATTTCGTGCATTGTCTGAAGAATTTGCCAGAGTTCCAAAACACTCCATTTTGTGAAGACACACTAGAATGTCTGCAGTTGAAAATAAGAATAAATTACCTAAAATAATATTTACGTCTAATATAGTTATAAAAGAAGCCTCCCCTGAAAAAATGTAATTTTACGGGATAGAGATACGCAAATGAATAAAGGAAAGAGAAAACAAGAAAAGAAGAAAAGAAAAGAAATTTGTGTACCATAACGACTCAAACCTGACATCGGAAACTTCGTTTCTTGGTGCAGGTGACTCCCACTATGAACATTTTGATAACTACATTGCATCATGTTTACAAGAACAAGAAAAATATACAGCTGGATAACAGCTAAATTTGCTTCAAAAAAGTGTTAATAACTTTGTATGGAAGGTTTTATCAGTAAATAATAAAAATTCCCAAAGTGAAATTTGCACGAAAAGTAAAAAATTTAAGTGTGATAAGAGAACGGTATTCACCTGCTCTAACATTGAAGACATGTATGATGTACATGATTTAAAAATTATTATCGCAATTTTACCTGAGCCCCAAATTTAAGGATCATATTGTTATTTAATTATAGTTTGGTTATCGTTTTAATATTGCAACAATACTCCAAACTCACAAAGTAACTTAAATATTTTTGGTAAAGCTTCTTCTAAAGTTCTTATATTAATGATTATGAGACATTAGTGCCAAAGAACATTTATTATTTTTACTTGTAAGAAGCAATGTGTTTAATTTTTTTAAAGTGAATAAAAATATTAAAAAATTAATCTGTATGTTTTCGGACAACCTTAAAGTCAACAATATTTTTGTATGGCAAGTTTGTAGTACCAGCTACAATGTTGCCTATTCGCTGTGAAAAAAAAATATTTCCTTCTTGACAATAATTTAACTGCGGAGGATAAACACGGTATCTCATGCAAACGGGGAAAAGATACTGGAAAGATCAACTTATTATTTATTGAGATATTCGTCTAGGCAATGATGCATCTGTTACATACAACTTTGCCTACGAATTTGAGAGCTTGTAATTCAAACAAATAGCATAAATTAAAAATATTTTCATTCTACCTGGCAAGGTATAAGGTTTGTTTCTCATATGAAACCTATTAAAAGCTAAAATAATAAATTGGTTTAGAGATACGAACAAAAATCATCGAAATCCGTGCAAAGATGCAGCATTTCACGGTATTATTTTTGGTGTACGACAATAGATATTTTAAACTCGAAACAGAGTCAGACCACCTTAGTTCTTTCGCAATTATATATTGTTAGTAAGTATATAGATGTAGTTCTTTAAATAATACTTCAAGCACCCTCAGACCAACCAAGAAAGAAAAATGGAGGGCTGCGTACATTTCAAGTGATGCAAAAACCAAACCAAAACCATGCTCACCTTATTGTAAAAATTGACACTCACATACTTGTTCATTTGAAATCATTAACGTGGTTTTAGGTGCATATGGCACGGGCTTATAAAGAAAGATGTGTGCGTGAGAGTGCATGTCAAGAAAATGAGCATGGTGACTTCACTTGAAATGTATACGATCCTACTTCATTTTCCTTTGTTGGCCGGAGCAAGTATCGTGTTTAGTTAGTCAAAATAAATAAGTCCGTTTGAGACTCGAATACCTATATTCGAGCGCATTAAAAAATGTGAGTCCGTCCATAAATCAATTGAAGTCTTTTTATGCACTACCCAAACGAAAATTTTCTACAAAAATTGTCAACAGTCAACATCATAGTGTTTTGGTAGTCCATAAACACTTTATTTTAGAGCTAATGATGACGTTTGAGCCAATAACAAGGACTGGCCCTTAAACTTCACGCTTGGGAGGCGGATTGATAATCACAGTACGTGCGTACGAATAAACACAGCCGTCTTCTCGTACTTTTGACGCTACTGCCCAACGCCGCTCCTAGACATTTGAAGTCAAACAAGACGTTTATACCGCCATCCATGAGAAATGCTAGAAAATCTCAACATCTTGAAAGTGGAGATTTTTCTGGCATTTCCCATAGTCGTCTCTTGCGACACCCACGGGATGAGATGTGGCGATAAGTTTTCTTAAACCTTACATGCCCTCCTATTTACAGCATTGGATGACAAATGAGCACACAGTCCACCTGATGGTATGTGAATGCTGTGGCCTATAGACATCCACATTTATCTTCAACTAAGGATCAAAATGCAAATGCGATGTCACCCCTGAGGACTAATATGGAATGCCTCCATTCCAGTAAAAAGGGTCATCGGTTCTCTACACTCTCCATACGACACACAGCAGCTTTACGCTGGTATTCTATGAGAGCGTGGTTCTGCCCCGGTCGAGCCGACTCATTCGTGCTACAATAGTTCTACCATATAAAATCTTCACTATGTCTTCTTCTTCTCCTTATATATAAAAATCAATTGCTGTTTGTTAGTCTCTCTGATACTCAAAAACGGCTCAACCGATTCTGATGAAGTTTTTTGTTTGTTTAAATGGGTCTAGAAGATTTGGATTCATATTTGAACACGGTAGGTGGCGCTGTTGTAGAGACCCTGAAATACGCTAATATAATATAATATATTTTTTAAATAATGTAGCAAGGTCTATGTCAAGCAGTGGACTTTTAGAAAGTTGATGATAACGTTAATTTATTTGTAATTGTATATTTGACATAATGTATTTTTTACCGTTAGGTCCTGAAGCTAACATCGCGAGTTTGCAAGAACTAGCACAAGAATTGCGTATGGCAACTGAAGAGATAATGGGCGAACGCGCTCGTATTGAAGATATGTTATCGAATAAAGGTAAGCAATATTACTCTTAAATGTTAATTTTAAATAATACAGATTCCTGAAAAATACAAATAACAAGGCCTTTACGTGGTAGTGGTAGAGTTCTATCATCCCATATGGTCTCATGTGATCCAGTGTTCTAAATGTTGGCGAAGAAACATACTAGAATGATGTCTCGCCAACAGTTGACCAAAAAATATCCCAAAAGTTAAATCAATAAAAAGGGAAAAATAACAAAACAAAATTACTACAATTAAAGCTGAAGGCGTCCTACAGTTGTTAAGCCCGGCCTGTGTAAAAAAATTGATTTGGTTCTTGACGAAAATTTCTGCTAATCTCACCATAGTTGTACCGACCGATCCGACACCGTATGCGCCATCGCAAAGCCTTATGAGTAGGGCTGCGGATACCTCCAATGTCCGCCATTAATTATGGAGGGCGGGGGGCTGATATGCTCTCCCCCGTCGCCTGACTCTTCGGCTGCGAATTGGAATATCTACTTTCTTTTCCTACAGCCTCTCACGGTCCACGACTTCTCGCATCTAATCATTACCTCAATTAGAACAAGCTTTGCTCAGTTTGGGCTGAGTTGCGTTGTCTTCTAGATACGATGCGCCGTGTTCTCGTCGCTACCGTAGTGGTGGCACTCAGCAATCGGCTGTCTTTCGACTTTTCAATCAATCAATCAATAATCAAATTCTAAATTCTTTAAAGCACTTGCATAAGCCAGAAGGTTATTTACCCGCTATAACAAGACCGCATGAACAGCCTCGATAATTTTAATTCCTATTGTCGGGTGGGCCGGTCTCTCTTTCCTGTACTTTGAAAAGCTGTTGTGCTGTGTGACATAATATCATTCGAAAATTTGTTATTGTATACTAGGCATGTATTTATACAAGCTTTTATTCAACTTGCTTTCTTCATCTGTATGTTCGGTTCAAAATTTGCTTTAACTAATTTCCGATTAAGCTAACATTTGACATACTTATGTAACTTCGATGACAATATAACAATATGTACCATGGAGCTATCTACTGAGAGACATGGTTGCTAGCACTAGAAAAACCTATAAAAGGTGGTTTTTAAATAGATTTTAAATTATATCATACAATTATAATATACGTAAGATGAGAGAAGATACAATTTTATACATTAATTGAGATCACATACAATTCGTTAATCTAACTTTGAGTAGAAATTTTGCAAAAATGATAAAATAAAATTCAACATTAAATAAAAATAATGGCTTTATTTTTAGTAAAATAATAGTATTATTGTGTTGTATGGGTATTGATTCATCATCATCATTACAGCCCTTCACAAGTTCACTGCTGAACATAGGCCTCCCCCAAGTTATGCCACAATGCACGGTCCTGAGCCACCTGCATTCATCAACTTCCTGCATGTCTTACCAGGTCGTCACTCTATCTAGTGGGGAGTCGCCCTACACTACGCCTATCGGTACGAGGCTGCCACTCGAGAACCTTTCTTCCCCACCGGTTATCGGTTCTTCAAGCTATATGGCCGGCCCATTGCCACTTCAGCTTACTAATTCGTTGGGCTACGTTGGTCACTCTGGTCTTACTGCGGATATGCTCATTTCTGAGTCTACACGCAGAGAAACTCCGAGCATAGCCCTACATAGCTCGCTGAGCGACCTTGAGCGTCCTCATATTCATGATTAAATAAACTTATTATTATCAATTGAGGCTAGTATTATTTTACCTGTTGTTGTATTTGTTACGCAACACACAAGTTCGCTAGAAATAAATTACGACCAAGGATGCTTACTCGGAAAAACTATTCTATATTTTTTTAAACACAAAATTTAAACATGCAAATAGTGATTGAGAAATGGAAAGGTAAAAGTTGAAACAACCAACTTCATATGACCAAGGCTTGCATTGACACACTTCAGAACTAAGATGTCTCATAGTTTGTCATTACACCAGCTCTTACCCACTCACCGTCAAAACTCAACTCCAACTCGAGTATAATATTAAAATATTAAATATGTTTTTTACTCTGACATTAAATGTCACCCCATCATTCAATAAAGTGTATAAACAATTTAGAACTCTAATCTTTAAAAGTTACTTATAAGACAATATCTGTAGTGTAATAGTTTCTTTGCACACCAAGTAACAGCAATAATACAGCTGTTATACAGGCTCTTATATGCTTGTACAGCTACTGTGTAGCGCCACTAACGCATAAAGCTGTATAATTTGTGCCAATATTTTACTTATAATATTACGTATAGTATTATTTTTTACATATATTATATATAAGTCTATAAGCGTTACACAGCCTTTATAATCGGAATATAACAGTTTCGGTGCTGCTGCTTAACGGCAGAGATAGGTGAGAGAACCGTATCAACCAAGATATACTGGTGGCAGAAAGGAGCCCTGCCACCTAGTGAATAATAGAAATCGTTGCAGAAGTGAGCCGCAAGCAGAAGAAGGTTAATGAAGAAGTACGCGCTGGTCCTAGTGGTGGACCGGGCCCGGCGGAGCGTCGCCAAATGCAGCTACGCGCACTTCTTGCGGAAAAGCAACGCGAACTGGAAGCACTACTCAACAAAGAGGTAATGCAAGTTCCCCGTGCAGTACACTGCACGTGCGACATTGTCACATACCACGCCAAGTGAGTGCAAGCGGATACCAAAGTTCTAAAATTTAGCAATATTGTAAATTATATCAAATGATAAATTTGGAACTATTCAAGCCTAAAAATGCGTATTCATTCTTGAATACGCATTTTTAGGCTAATATCCTTACTACCTCGAACAGGCCTATTATAGATGATTAAGTCTAATAAATAATCTAAAGATCACAAAATAGCAGCAAATAGAAACATGATTTCCGAGATGTTTTCATTACAGCGAATTGATATTACAAAATTATGTTACACAGTGTATTGACTGCCTTGATCATGTCGTGGGTTCGAATCCCGGATCGGGCCAAAATCAGTTTTTCGAGTTTTTCTGTGTAGGAATTCTCAGTAACAGCCCGGAGTCATGAAGTTAGCGGTGTTTTACCTTCGTGCTTTGAAAAGCATATAAAGCCATTGGTTTTGCGCCTGATTTCTGTCCTATCGTGTGGGATTGCCGTCTCATCGGAATAATAAGAGTGAGGGAATAGAGCACATGTGCTTGCGCGTACACTCGGGCGATATAATCCGGTCCTGTGCAGATAGATGGCTAGATGTCTGTTGTGACCGAATTTCTGTCCGGAGTAGTAGTAACGTAGAGCGATTGCGTAAAATGGTTGGTTTCGTAAAATGGTTGGTTTCGTAAAATGGTTGGTTTCGTAAAATGTTATTTCTTAGTACTTACACACTATACACTGTAAGTACCTAAGCTCAAATATCGCAACAATTCGTATTCCCTCGACGCCGGTATTTGGCGTCGATCAACCCCTTCTGATTCAGTTCGGTTCAGTTCTAGGACGCACAGTATAAGTAACATCCTACGAGGGCGGCACTAAAAATTTCGGGACTGAAGTGACACAACATAACTATTTAAAAATGTATTTATTGCTTTTCGAAGTATTCTCCGCGAAATTTGACACATTTTTCCATACGATGGAACCA
>DWHP01005230.1:0-12055 GCA_018247895.1 Parnassius honrathi
CATTCCAAAATATCAAAAATGCACAACGTTAATATTCAAGTTTTCACTTCAGCCGGCACTCCCGGAGTGCAACCCGTTGTTTTTTTCTTCTCTTTTTTCGACCAGATCCACTTTCAGTAGGGCCGCTTCTTGAAAAAAAGGTTCATCATAAAGAGTCCCTCTTTCTCCATGAAATCGGCCAGCTGCTGGCTCCTTAGGTTCCGTTGCCCTATTAGAAATTTCCCTACCTTTAGATAATCGTATTCTCTTGTGCCTAGTTTTGTATTGAAGTCTCCAATTAACACCGTATATTGGGTTACATACATGGCTTTACATATATCCTCATAAATTTCCTCCACCTAATCATTGGGATGTGCCGAAGTTGGCGCAAAAACCCGTAAGACCTTCTGCGAATACCGTTTGGCGATTCTGAGTATATATATATATAGGTACGCAACCCTCGTCGACCCACTACCAATCTTTACAACGTTGTTAACAAGAAACTTGTGGAAGATAAATCCGACACCTCCTTGGGACAGATGGACGCCCTCCCGGTAATAGAACAAGTTGCCGGCTTCAAGGATTACCGTGTCCTCTCCCTCTCTTCGGACCTCTTCTTCCAGCTCCAGGATCTTCTCGTCAGTCCGAGTGGGTGCGTTATATGTTGGCAGGTCGAGTTAGGTGGCAACCGAACCTCAACCGGAGATTCTTAGCACCCCCTGCCCCGCCGTTATCATAGTCACCACCGTAGCCAGGAATAGCGCGGCCACCGGGTACTAAGGGCCGTTTATTTGTGTCGTTGCTTATGGGGGGTATATTGCCATAGTTACCACGCTTGGCGAGTGGGTTGGCAACCGCATTATTTCTATTGTCATTTTGCTGTTATCAGAAAGATGCTGCTGCCCATCTTCTGCCTCAGTCGCCCTTTGTCGCCACTTACGACAGCCACAGGAAGATATGGGCTAGTGGGTATTCTTGCCCAGTACTACACGAGAAAAAATTATACTAACCATCTTTAACACCAGACAATGAGGAGACCAAGATAATAGGAAACAATGTACTCAAAAGATACTATTGCTAGTAGTATAGTTTTCTTTTAAAGTCATTAGTCGAATGGCGAATTCGAACCCACAACCTTTTGAGTTCGCGGTCTACACTGTATTCTATCTCATTCTTTCGCGGGGTAAATACTATCGTAGGTGTTTATCTTTTTTTAGTGTCATTTTTTCGTTTCATACAGTTTCAATCACAATGACTCTCAAAAAGTTTTCACTTTAAAAAACTGCATTTACTAAAAACTGTATTTACCTACCCGCCTGCTAAGTGTGGCAGGTAAACATCCAAATATGCGGTGTTGATTTCATTTCGTTGACAAACAGGAAAGATACGTAAGTTTTAAACGTGGTGTGCCAATTTTAAAAGGATGTATAGAGACATGTGTGCACGAATAAAATCGTACGCAAAACTAGTAAATTTATAAAATGCATTCAAAAAAGACTTACCCGTTGATAAGATGGATGCGTGGCTATCCTAACTATCCTCGCTCCGGACAGTTTGGGGAAATCCTTGTCACCGTACTGTTCGCAAATATTCCACGGAATTAGATCACCGGCCGCTTTCCGTCCTCGGCCCAGGCTATCTCGAACCGTCCTGAATAAGAAAAACAAATAATAGGAAAGTCATCCTGAGAAATAGTTACAATATAAAAAAATATATAGTATAAGGGTGCCAAACCAGCACATAGTCCATCTGATGGTAAGTGGTTGCAGTGGCCCATAGACATCTTTATCTGTCCTCGATAACGAGTCAAAATGCATATGCGTTGTCACCCGTGAGGACTAAGATGGAATGCCTCGTTTCCAGTAAAAGGGGTTTGCGGTTTTCTACACTCACCAAACGTTAAGCTGCTATTTGACGCTGGTATTCTGTGAGAGCGTTGTATTTCTCAAGTCGAGCCGACCCATTCGTGCTACAAGTATATCAGCGATATAGCTGCAGCGCGGCTCTACCACGTAGAAATGAAAAGAATAATATAAAAACAATATACATTTAGATGTAATTTAAAATCTATGTGACAGCTCAGTATGGTACGGATTTGGTACTAAACACCATTTGTATGACCCACAAATTATCGTTCCAGGTCAGGATGTTGGTTTATGTGCAATCAATGTATCTGTATAAATCACTACACGATATAGGAAAAAATCCTAACGTGGAGGTAAAATTAAACACAAGAAAAACATACTTATCAGAAATATTTCCCTCAAGGCACATCTGTATGACACACAGCACTTCAGGCATTGAAGTAGACTTGGGCGGGGTTGGAGCCAAAAGGACAAACAGACAATGTGCCGGCGCGTCTGCCAAAAGCTGAATATCATTTGGGCTGTTCTGTGAAACAGAAAAGATAAAGGATTTAATTGTTTCCAACTGTTATTCACTCACAATGTTGTAAACTTTATTAGGAAAATTAAGACAAAGAAAAAAATTAAAATCACAAAATAGAGTCCACCGAACCTATTTCATTCTGTGTGTGTCGCATATGAAATATGAAATGTCAAAAATCTTATCATGGCTTCAGATATATGATGCTATAACCATCTCTTTTGTTTACCTCAGAAATAAAATTCTTAGATCAAAGACAAGAAGCAGAATCTACGGTACCAAGGTAAATCATCCTGACAACAGAATGGATTTATGTGTAGTATGGACTTTTAGAGGATAATGATCGTATAACTGACCATTAACCGTGTAGTGGCGGAATAAGAATTTCAACTATTCACTGACCTCTATATATACAAGTACGCTGGACTGACTACACCTTATAAAATGTTTGTGCTGACTTGAAGTGCCGCCATTGTTCGTACCAGGAACTAAAATTGACATAATATGACGTGAAGTCTGTTATGTTAAATCGTATCTCCATATTTTTAAACTTCTAAACGAAAAAATGAAAGTATTTTGCGTAATTCGTAAAACTCCCAAAAAGAAAGTGGGATAACATTCCACAAGTAAGTGAATTTACGGTTAATGTATAAAAAAAAATTAAACTATTTGATAATAAGGGTACTTAAAAATTGGATGGTAGCATCCAACACGCTTGTAACATTAGATACATTAGGTTAAAATTATCTATTTTAAATCATAATCCCATTCAATTAAAACACATAACATTAAATTACCAAATAAATCGCATTTAATAAAAAAAAATAAAGAAAATTGCAGAACAAATCAAATAAAAATATAAACGAAAGTAGTCAGATTAATAAAAGAAAAAAGGTCAAAATATTTAAACAAAATATTACGTGTAATGTGTACATCATTAAAATAGTAATTATAATAATCAATATCAGGGTTAAAAAATTATACCATGTCAGTTACAATATTTCTTACTTTACTTATAAGTTTACTCAGTCCATCAGCAAATAAGTCAAGATTATCGTACTGAACAAGTATGTCACCAATCATTCGAAAGCGCGGATAGTAGGCGCGTGATCGCCGCGCCTGGTGCGCGCGACAGGGCAAGCTAGCAAACGAGGCCGGCGGCGTGATGCTAGCTGCAGCCCTGACTCCTGTCGTATATTACGGGGAACTAAGATGCCTACACTCTCTAGTATCTGCGGACTATATTATTATACAGTATAGAGAGATAATGTGTCAGCATTAGCATAACCCTCCTAAATTTCAGAGTTTCCATACCAACCATGTCCGATACGAACAAAGAAGGATACAGGTGAGGATAGTGCCTGTATTGTTTCCGAAAGCACCATCGGGTAAACTTACGCTGTATCTTCTCGACCATAAGGACATACTTGTCCTCAAATGGATCCCAGACAACAGCATCATATTCCAGCTTGCTCAGAACAAATGCGTTAAACATTATTTTAGCAACTACTTCATTGTCAAATTGTGTTCCAGTCCTAATAACAAATCCTAACATTCTATGTGCGTTCTTACAGATACTTGTCATGCGAAGATGAAAGTCTAATTTGAAATCTAATAACAGCCCTAAATCTCGAATATTATTTACTCTTTTCAGAGGAGCGTCAAGTAAGCTATTTAATTTATAAATGGTCCAGGTTTTTAAGTGAAAGTTTATTATTATTTAACGGCAATAGATTTTCTTGGCTCCAATTCAACACCGCATCAATGACTCTTTGCAGATTTATGGTATCTGATTCAGATTAAATACCCAGACTGAGTTTTTAGTCATCAGCAAAGAGGAGACATTTTGAAAAACGAACGGTGTTCGGCAGATCATTTATAAAGAGCAGGAAGAGGGTTGGACCCAACGTACTGCCTGGACTAACGCCTGATCTCGTGAAGTAGTCGCTGGAATTATACCCGTTCACCCGTACATACTGACATCAATTATTCAGAAAGCATGCGAAAAACCGAATGAGTATGGGGGTAAAGCCAAAAAATGCCAACTTTTCTAACAGTTTGTCGTTGTCGACGACGTCGAAGGCCTTTCTGAAATCGAAGTATGCCGTGTCTACTTGTTTGTAATTGTCCATCTCCTTATATATGTAGTCTACATGCGTAATTAAATTCGTAGTAGTAGAACGAGCCTTACGGAAGCTGTGTTGGCTATTGTGTAACAATTGGCCAACCTGATTATTAATATGTTTGCTGAGAATAGACTCAAATATTTTAGCAAACACTGATAAGACAGCAATTGGTCTAAATTATGACACGTTCATACTCCCATCCCCTTTCGGCACTGGGGTAACCCTGGAATGTTTCCAAATTTGAGGGTACCTAGCATTAGTTAATGAAAGGTTAAAAGAGATGCAAGAGAGGCCCCTCCAGTACAGCTATACAATCTTTAGCCAAGAAACCAGGAATGCCATCAGGCCCACGGGATGAACGCGGTTTGTGACGTTTCATAGCCTCCTTCAAATCCCTCGTATTGACGGCGTTTATAGATACGAACGTAACATCCTGGTTAAAATGTGCAGTTTGAACAGCCTTAATAGGATCCAAAAAGGGTATATTCGGAGCTGAAAAATTTTGCAAAGGCATCAGCAGCAGCCTGCCCCTCTACCTCAGTATCATTATATATGTAAGTATCCGTACGTCTTCTAACGCCTGATTTTTTGTCTTTAACGTAATCCCAAAATTTGACTGGGTCGTTAATAATATTACGTTGTACCGATTTTAGATATTGTCTATATTCCCTGTCGATCAGTTTTTTTACCTGCTCGATAGTATTTATTTATTAAGGATATTATCGCGTTTAATTAACTACTTTAACTTATTTTTAAATTCCCGACGTTACGTACTTTCTGAAGAACGGGAGTAAAAAACAGCTACATGCGTAACTACTGGGTGCTACTGAATTTTTTTTACAGCTGATTTTGAACCTATCCGAGATGCGAACCGGGGATCTTATGATCAACAATCGTGTTTACGATCACTGGACCACCGAGGTAGATTTATTTGTTCTTTGCTCAAAAACATGTGTGTAGGTACACACATTACTTGAGATCTATAGGGTATATATTATTCCTATGTATACCAATTGCTGTGAACCCACTTCGAAATTCTGAAAGAGTTGTAAAGTAATAAGTCCGTCACCCTGCTCTAGTACGTCTTGACTGACTTAATATGTCTTTGAAGGTTTATTTTATAACAGAAAGACTGAAAAACACGGCCTACCTGAACGTATATGGATAATATGGTCTTCAAGATGTCCGACGCATCGGTTTGCATCGGAAAATGTTATAATAATACCTATTTATCGTACAGAGGGTGGGACTTATTTTATCATAGGAACTCGTTTGGAAAGGTAAGCAGCGATGCATAAATTGCATTACAGTCTGAAGGCTATAGGGAGCCAGTATAATGAATTGTAGGCGATGAGGCATTACAGTTTAGTCCACAGAGGTAACAAAACGCCTTCGCCTTTTTTCATCGCATTACGGTGACAAACGAGCACACAGTCCGCCTGTAGTAAGTGGACACTGTGGTTCATCTATATTGGTCCTCGATTAAAAATCAATTTGTCGCTCCTCAGGACTAAGATGGTATTCATCAATTCCAGTAAAAAGGGTCTCCAGTTCTCTACACTTACCATACGAACCAGCTTCTATTTTACGCTGGTATTCTGTGAGAGCGTGGTCCTCTACCGGTCAAGCCGACCCTTTTGTGCTACAACAGTCATATAGCTGTAGTATGGCTCTACCGAATAAAAAGTTTGTAGTTGATTGCAGGTTTCCATGGCCTGCAGTAGTTACTTGCTGTCAGATGCACTGTAAGGTCCTTAGTCATTTCAATTTTGTAAAGAAATATATCTGAGAGCAGAAAATTATCATCATAATCATCCAACCATTACCAACTTTTGTCGTCAATAAATTAATCACATCTTTGGGTTCTACTTAAAAATTAAAATCATACAAAATATTTAAATGATTATATATTTTCAGTTATGAATGATAAGACATCCACACAGGACTTGCATGTTGTACGTTACGAGCTAAAGTTTCCCAACGTATATTTATATCTTCCGTGATTTTTCAATTATTTTACACTACAACCCCGCCGCTGTTATATATGATGATATATATTTTATCACCCTTTTTTATATCCTTTATTGCATTTTAATCAATCTCTTGTTAAAAATAAATGTCGCTGTAATGAAGGTGTTTTCACAATTTAGGCGAACGATATTTTTCGCGACCGAATTGAGTAATTATAAGGATGAGGATAAAGATAAAAAACTCCGCAGCGACCTTTCGTGTACCTCATTAAAGCTGGGCCTCACATTAGGTCCTTCTAATGAATGTTGATGAACATTAAACCACTGAGCTTGGAACTCCATTATCAGATTTTCTCAAGCTAATTCGGGCTTTGCTAGCAGAAGTTACGGACTGTATTTGACAAAAAGAATTGTCAATTACTGGTGATACTTGTTGCGGATACAATCGTACAAGTAATTACCGCTAACACGGAAAAATCTAATCTCTTACACGCACACACGTATACAACGCATCATTCAGCGTCTTAATTTCCGAAAGATGTACCCATACATCGGTAGAGTCGCGGTCCTAATATAAATTAAGGATCCCCCTGTAATATATGCGATGTCTATGTGTTGGTATTGTAAAGTCTTAAAAATGAGAGGACGGAGGAATCTTTAAAAGGGTAGGACTTAAGTGGGGGGCACCCCCTTGTCCTCATTTGTCCCCCCTTTTAAGGGTGTTGTGCTCCGCGCAAACGCGTTATACGGCCTACTGCTTCTTATTGTTCGTTGTTTTGGTTCAATATTCGGATGACTATAAAGGTAGGTTAAGTGTTATTTTAGGGAATTAATTTTTGTTGCTCCGACTATTTCCGCAAGAATTAAACCAAAAACCCTGAACTGTGTGCTCAGGTTTATAAGTAAGTATATGAGAGAGATGAATTTTAACGAAATTACTAATATTCCAAAACCGTATGTGTCACATTATAGGCAGATATTATGACATTTTGAGTATGTTTTATATTATGAACATGCTAGCGATTCGCCTCGGCTTCGCACGGGTGATTGTGGATCTCAACAAGAGCTTCATCTACCGGGTCCAATTGTCTAAACCTTCCAGGGATCCACCCAATCACACAAAAAATTTCATGAGAATCGGTCGAACCCGTTTCGAGATTTAGTGAGATTAACAGACAGCAATAGATTTTTATGTATAAGGATTGACGCCTCAGCTGCTACTGGCTAGTCTATTAATGTGGTGTTATTGATATTTAAGATAATTAAAGACCATTTCTTTTAACAATTTTTATTATTTTTTCAAAAAAAAAGATCTTCAAGTTTTTTCTGGATAAAATTTTTTTAAGATCTTTTCCCTATGTTTGTGCAGGCGTAAAAAACTTTATAATCCCATTTCATGACGTTGGTGTCGTAAGGGGCGACTTTGCTAAACGCCAATGAGATCTCATAACTTATGAATGATAGCAGTTCAAAGAGTTTACGCCAAATATTTTGTGGCAGTGTAAGAACACCGAAGAGGCGAAAGAAGGAAATAAAACAGGAGATGGCAGCGGTATCTTTCTGATGACAACACAAAATAATAATAAAAAAACCGTTGTTTCTAATCCGCATACCAAGCCAGGCAACTTTTATCAGTAGTAGAGCCACGCGGCAGCTTTGCTCTTGCACATATGGGCCCGCTCTAACGGGGGTGGTACCACGACCTCACAAGGTGAAGTGGAAGCTCTGCTTCCGCGTTTCGTACGGTGAGTGCAGGTGGCCGGAGGCCCAAATCCCCCCCCGCCATCAACATGGTAGCGGAATTAATTGTTAGACTACCCCAGGAGGGTACCAGCATCCCTGGAGAATCCCTCGCTGAGCATCCACGACCAATTTACTCCACTCCTGAGCGTGGGTGCTCAGGACTTCACACTAACCTAAACACCGTCCACTACCATCTCGAGACGGCGAGGCCAGCTCTGCTCTTTCCGACCGAGACGCAGGTGTCCTCTCCGGCTGATGTCTCGTATCTCTTCTACCCGGGGTACAAACTGGAACACTCCTTTGTGCATCGGGCTGGAGTTTTCGTTAACGTCAGAGAGGACATCTATTCTCGACACCTCGGCAGTCTTGAAGGTTCGGACCTGTCCACCATTTGGCTACGCGTAGACAGCGACGACCATTAGCGCGTCTACGGGTGCCTCTATAGGTCCCATAGTGGTAATGCCGAAACAGACCGACTCTTCGACCACATTAAAATGGCTACAGATTCGTTGCTACAGCAAATGCCCTCCGCAGAGATCGTGATCCTAAGCGATTTTAACGCCCACCACGCCGAATGGCTTGATTCACGTTTAACCAATCATACGGGGAGATCTGTTCATGATTTTTCCTTGGCATATGGTCTGACACAACTGGTTAATTTGCCTACGCAGATTCCAGATGTGGAGGATCATGCACCTTCCCTGTTGGACCTTCTGCTTACCTCTCACCCGGGCGGATATCAGATTTCCGTCGACGCCCCTTTAGGCTTCTCGGACCATTGTCTTGTCCTGAGTGTGGTGCCACTCACGCTGAAATCGCAGTCGCATTCTGCAGGCTGCCGCCGTGTTGGCACTATAGGTCTGCCGATTGGGATAGCATGCGGTTATTCTTTGCATCCTACCCTTGGTGGCGGGTTTGCTTCTCGCCGGACGATCCCAACGTTGTTGCGGATTCTTTCGCTGATGTGGTACTACAGGGTATGGAACTTTTTATTCCATCTTCTGTTGTGCCCATCGGAGGCAAATCTTAGCCATGGTTTGGTCGCTCCTCTAAAATAGCATCACGCTATAAGCAGAAGTGCTACCAAGCCTGGGCTGACGCATCGACGTCCCGGGATGTAAACACCAGCGCTCTAAAAAAGAAGTGTAATTCCGCCTCCAGGTCCTTCAAAAAAAGAAAGAAAGAAAGAGATATTTATTTGGCCATTTCTTAACAAATTAGCACTATATACTCAAAACAAACATTATGTTTAGGTATTCTTAAAGGTGGAAAAAATAAATCATTTTGACAGAGCAGATAAGTACAACTTACACAAAAAAGTAAACAGTTAACTAAAAAAAAAACTTTTTTTAATGAGAAATGGTCCAAATAGGACTGCCACTCAGGAAACGCTAAGATGTGTCATCCTGGCCCTGATTTTCAGTGGCTACCTTAAGTACGTTACATACATACACACATATATAATATACATAGATATATACACATACATACATAAATATATACATACCCATAACACACATAGACATACACACACGGGCACATAATTTCTATATATACGGGGCACATATAATATATACTTATTTGGATTAATAATACAAGTATAGTATATACACGATTAGTACGTTTTTAATATTCTTTTTATATTTACTTTTGGACCACAACTGCCTCATATTTGTAGTGCTATACCAGATTTTTATGAATGTTAATTACATTGTATAACTGAAACTGAGGATATAAAAATAATTTAAATTTCATATATAAACACTTATACACAATAGCAGCCCGAGAGATATGTTAAACATAACATGCCGCCGCATCCATTTAGCATGTTTTATCACGGAACCTGGAATCTACCTACACTACGCGCGCAATGGAAGGAGAACAGTGTAATTAGATTGTACACCTGTGACGTATGAAGGGAAATAAATAAATAAAATGACAATTATACATACTGGAACATACATCGTTGTCGATCGTAGCTGTACTTTCAGTAGTATAGGTTTGTATTTTATACGAAAACTATACACTGATTGTAGGTTTCGAGGAGGCGGTGGAAAGTTATTCCAGCACTTAGTTGCGGCATATCTGAAGCTCCCTCGGAATGCGGCGGAATGATGTATAGGTATGAGCAACTTGTGCTCCGAAGCTCTTGTCGAAATTGTAGCATTGCCTCGTGCCCGTTGTAACTTATTATAAAGATAGGAGGGTGTTCTCGTTTTAATAGTGCCAAACAATAAAGTGGCGAAATGTAGTCGCCAGCGGTAATCCATAATAGCTGCTCAACGCTGCAGCTGTGTTTCATATGGTGAGCGTAGAAAACCGGAGACCATTTTCACCGAAAATAAGGCATTCCATCTTAGTCCACAGGGGTGACAATGCATCTGCATTTTGATATTGAAAGATAAATGTAGATATCTCTATGGGCCACAGGATCCACTCACCATCAGGAGGACTGTACGCTCGTTTGTCAGCGTATTCTATATAAAAAAAAAAACCACCAACAAAAAAACACCACGGTACGCCAATTTCACCGCGTTACTGATTATGATGGAATAAATACGTCGTGATAATATATACAAAACAAAGAAACGAAATACAAAACAGTTACAGTCTGGCGACATAGTTACACTGTGTCGTAATTGTTGTAGATTTATTTACCCTTTCCATTACTTATGTATATACACCTAACTAACTCTAATTATAAAAAATTTGACAAGTGGGGCACAATTACTAAAGAGTAGATAATAAAAAGATTAACTTAATATTTGTTGTCGAGCATCTCTGTAAAAGTAAAGTTACAACCTATATATGTCCCACTGCTGGGCACAGACCTCCCCTTATTTCAGAGAGGGTTTTAGCGCAAGGACGTGGCCGCCGCGCTGCCGCAATGTGTTCGCATGTCTTCGAAATAATTTTTTTTTCTTACTCCTCAGACATGCGGGTTTCTTCACGATGTTTTCCTACACCGCCGAGCACGTGATAAATCAGCACTTAAAATTACAATTAACAATTTCCTCGGTGCCGGCGGGAATCGAACCCGGGTTACTCGCGTACTGTACGTCCATAACGGTAACAACGCAACTGCATTTTGTTTCTTAATTGACGATAAATGTAAATGTCTATGGGCTACTGCATCAACTTACCGTCAGGTGGAGTATGTGCTCGTTTTTCATCCTTATTTTAAATTTAAAAAAAAACGTTGTCATATAGCCCATTTCCCAGCGGTATAGTACAAAGAGTGCTGGTTGCTTTTCAACACTGAGAACGACTGTACTTAGTCTTTGAGCGAGAAGAAAACCAGCCCTCTTATCACCTCTTATCAATGGTGCCTATGATCAAGTCGTGGATACAGTTCCTTAAGGAACTTCGTCGTACTTGGACCGATTATAATTGACATAGGTACTTAGGTCTTACCAATATTGTTTCTTTTTCTTTCTCTTCAATGTTAGTGTTGCATTTTAAAATCCGTTTTTATTTCTTACCTATATAAAATCGTGGTAATGTATTCCCTGTATTTAAATCGGGTAGTAGAGAAAATCTTACAAAATTACCGTCCCAATTTGTTGACAGCCTCACGAAATATAAAATAACCGAAAAGAATAATATGGAACGAATACGGAAGTTGTTCATTAAAACCATCTTAAATAAACTATACAGTATAATACAACCATAGATTTAGTATTAACTGACGTTAGAATGCCGTTAGTTAGTGTGCCGTGTAGTGGCGGTTAAGAATATCCACTGCCCACTATGGCAACTATGGCAAGTATCCCCACATGAGCAACGACGCATACAAACGGCCCCCAGTCCCCGGCGGCTCCGCTATTCCTGGCTACGGTGGCGACCATGGTA
>DWHP01005231.1:0-12055 GCA_018247895.1 Parnassius honrathi
GTTGCATGAATGCTAGAGATATTTGTAGGCGTAATTGTGTATTTATTGTTTGTCTATGTGTGAGAGCTACGACCTGGTGACACGCGTTCCGATATTAAAAGACAGTAGAAGGCATTTCTATTGTCTTATTATTTAGATTTCTGTGACTGCAACACATGGACCTCTCTTGTTATAGGTTTTGAGCATCACTACGCTAGACACGCGTAACGCACCGGGCGTCACCCACCATTAACACTGTCGTCCGTCGCTGGTCTGGGTATTTTGCGCCTAACGTAAAAATAAAGTTTATACAACCACCAGATCTTTCTGGTATTACCCATAGTTGCCTCTTACGACACTCACAGGAGGAAATTGGATAATGTACGCCGCCAGCACTCGGTAGAAGAGAGTTCAACTACTTATAATACAGTTTATAGTTTCTTTATTAATTATTCGCCTTCATTTAATGTATTCTGGGCTTATAAAATAGTGAGTGACATAAATACAGTCGGTGTACTACACGCATTTGAAAACCATTAGACGTACAATAAAGAAGTTGGTATACTTTCAATTTATTTTGTACTACTAACACAAATCGCAAGCGATTTGTGTATTGTACTATCATTATTTTCAGTCTGTTATTTATGATTTGTCTAGTCATTCTTTTCTAGTCTAGTGATTGTGATTTGATTGCGTATTAAGTATTTTTTAATGTTATTATTGTATGAAATTATTAAATTTTGAATATTATGCATTTATGACGAGGTAATTAAACTGCTTTTCTGCCGAGGGTCAGTCAGGTTAGGTTAGCACACTTTCACTTATCCGCCGTCCAGGAGTGCACTGCTGTATTTCGATCAGAAGGCTATAGAACGACAGTATAACTCCACAGGCTTTGTTTAATAGTGTCCATGGGCTGCTGTAGCCGCTTGCCATCGTCTTATAAAAATAAATACTATTGTACAGTTTTTATTTTATTATTACACGAATGAGATGTTTTTGTTCGCATTATATGGATCCTGTTTTCTTAAAATAATGAATTTGATTTGATTTGATTATAGCAACTCAAGCCATTGAGTGTATTTTAAATTACAAAATTGGATTTCGTGTAATTAAAACTATTGTTAACTGAATTGTCGATGGGCATTGGCAGTTTTACTTTAACAGGTAAAGCTTTTCTTACATTGCTAAAGTTTTTAAACTAAAATCACCTTTTTGAGGCAGATATATCATCAAAGATCCGATTTCGTGTAATAATATTAATCCTTATAACAACCTAAAAATTGCCACAACTGACGCCAGTTATTATCACAGAAATCTATTATTATTTAGATTTCTGTGGCTATTAGTGAAACCTCAATATTGCGTTTTGTTTTACCACGATTCGATGCAAGAATATATTATATTAATATAAATATACGAGTATATGAAATGCGGAATAGATTACTTGTAGATACATATAGAGGTTGTATTATTAGATACTTCCCAGTGTTTTAGGGGATATATAAAGTCAGCTCAAATTCTAATTTCACCCCCACTTCCCCGCGCGTCGCGTTAGATACTTATTTCATTAGGTTTATCAAATTTATGCCTGTTTCTTAACGTCAACCCAGACGCTTCTTATTTTTATTACGGTTATTTCCCATTTTAATTTTACGTCGTCCTGTTGTGATGTGTATTTTGATCGTAAGCGACATAACTTCCCACTTCAAAGACCGAAGCTCGACTAAACGGGCGGCAGGAAAGGAAACTAGCTTCAGACGCCGATAGTTTAGGTAATTTCTTTTTACAGTGAAAATAATAGTATTTTAAAAAAAGTAAATAACATAAGCACTGCTTTATAGTTAGTTCAGTTAGTACGCAAAGTTTCATGATCTTATTTAAAGTATTTTATGAATAACAGCGGTTTATTGTTCCGTTTGGAGGTAACTTTGGATTTTTTTTCTATCGAGAAATATTTACGGAATCGTGTTTTCGTCTAACATAGTCCTAAACATTATTAATCCTCAACTATACCATATATTTATTTCCAAATTAATGCTGCAATATTTTCGGCGTAACGGAGGATCTTGCTAAGACATTTGAGGCTATATTTTCCCTTAAACAACCTTATATATTATACACCTTTGATTATATACTTGTCGACAGGTATATAATCTAAGATATACACATACATTGTAGGTGTTATAGGTGTTATAGAGGCTTTTAAATAGTAGCCACTTTTTAGCACGTAGCTTTACTAAAGCGCAAAATTATGAAAAAGTAAATGCTAACGAATCTTGTAATTTTAATTAGTCGCTTAGCCGAACAATATTAGTTTCGTTCCGCTGTTTTTTACTTTTTATAAGCCAGTGGTTAACTACAGTCCCACATGATGGTTAATGGTGACGAAGCTTTAGAAGATAAATCACATTACCTTAGTGTAACAAAAATCATTTAACTCTTGTGAAGACATGCAGATTGTTATCGGATGGAAAAACAGACACTGGTAAATTATTCCACTACTTTGTTAGCGAAAGACGAAGCAAGCCGTATAATTTCACCGTTTAACCGGTAAATGTAAATATATCACGGTTTATTGGCGGCGTATAAGAATACTTCACCCCTCTATTTCGTCCAAAAGATGGCCGTATACCATTTAATTTACGCTAGAAGTATGATATCCTTGCCAGTGAAGGGAGAGTGTGAGATGCCTGGTGCGGTCGTGGATTCATCTGCCAAGCTCATGATCAAGTAGTCTTTTACGGGCTGAACAAGAAGTGGTACCTACCAAATCGGACTCCTATGCAGGGAAGGAATCATGCCGGATATTATTGATATAATTATAATTGGAAATCTCAGAATTTTATAGTAAGAAACTTCACTACTACAAATTCATATCAGAATTCTTATAACCAAATTTTAATAAAAATAATTAGTCATTACCCCACTTCCCAATATTCCTGGTTGTGGTAAGAGGCGAGAGAGGGAAACAAATCAGGAGATGGGTAGCAGCGACTTAAAATAAAAATGGCGGGTGCCAACCTGCTTGCAAGCGTGGCAACTATGGTAAATATGAAGCAATCTACGGAGAAGGCCTATATTCAGCAGTTGACTTTAACAGGTTTGTAACGGTATAAAGTTAAAAAAGTTAAAGTTACAGCCTATATATACGTCCTACTCCTGGGCACAGGCCTCCGCTCATTTCTGAGAGGGTTTTAGGGCAAGAAATTATCCGCCGCGCCACCCCATGTCGTGCGTGCGTGTTGGCGAACTTCACATGTCTTCGTTAAATATTTTTTTTCTTATTTTTCAGACATGCAGGTTCCATCACGATGTTTTCCTTCAACGCCAAGCACGTGGTATATCAGCAATTAAAATTGTAAGTAACAACTTCATCTGTGCCTGCAGGAATCAAACCCGATTTGATTGCGTACTGTGTGAAATTTACAGCGAACTCTAACCATCTGACGGTAGCATTGTAACGGTATACTTACTTATAGTTTAAAGTAAAAAATATGAAAAAAATTCCACTTATTATATTCAGAAATCGATGCTAATACATAGTTTATCAAAGAATTACGTGTAGTCTCCATTAAAAGATTGAAAGTATAGTCAGTGATTACTTAATATTAAAATTTTTATATATTATTCTTTTGATTTATCCAAAAAAAGAAGTAGTATGTCCTTTACATAGGTACAATAAGATCTTTATCCCCTATTTTTCCACACTTAAGGGTAGATATTTTTTTTAAATTTATTAGGAACCACTCTACTTAAAATAAAGAATCTTTTAAGTTGTTTCAACTTATATATAAAAAACCATACGCACCGAATCTAGAACTTTCTAGTTTATGAACTCAGTTTATAATATATTAGACGCGAATTTCTTTACGTACTATAGATACGCAATGAGACAGAAACAAAACCATAATACATAACAACATGCTACCATTAAAATGAGTATGTTATTAAATTATAATCATATACATTTCGATTATAATGAGATCAATGTGTAACAAGGAAGTAAAGAAACGCTCTTAACATAATGACAATAACCGAGACTCTGCGAATGTTTTACATAACTTTTCAGGTTAATGGAAGTTTCTCTCAATAGCAAATAGATGTGCAAGAAACTAGACCAAATCATTAATTGAACTAATTTAAGCCTTCGCAATCTCTTCGGAAAATAATACGTATAATATATTTAACTCGTTACCAGAGCTATTTAATATGCACATGTTTATCTAAGATTAAAACCGAACAAAACAGTTCAATTCTGTCTTAGTAGAAAGATCGAGGGTGACTGGTAATTTATTATGGATTATGCAATTTTTGAGACAAACACATTTAAGTAGGCTAATTTTCATAATTATATTCAACACAGTATTTTTTACTAGAGCACATTTATTGCTTTTTGATGTTAATCGCGAAAAGTAAGGTAAACATATTTGAAGTACATAGCATGATCATTTAATACAATTTATGCTTTTGATGTCTACTTGTACATATCTGTGCACAAAAGACGATACGACTGTCACCTGTCATTGAATAAGAGACCATCCATGTCTACAGGGTACCATTGTGTAGTACAAAGAATCAATTTACGACCAAACTGCAGTGTCTTTTTCGAACCCAAGACTAAATTTACCTGCTTCGTTCCAGAGACGTCACTGTTTACTATACTTCGTTTGGTGTGATTTTTTTCTGTCGCTTTCGTAAATTTCTTGGAATTACCGAAGCTAGTGAGAAGACCGAAGATAGTGAGAGTCACCAGTATAGCGTAAAAGAATTTGTTACAGTAAATTAAACACATAGACATGGCAACAAGTATTTTAACGAGTTTTAGTTAATCTACAATTGTCACTTGTTAAAGATCATTAGCTCTAATTAATTTATCAGAGAAAATTGCACTACAATACAATAACGACCTAACTTGTTAAATTGTTTCGTCGAATCGAACAAGTTTTAGTGTTCAATTTATAGCAAGTCGTTAACTTTGTGCTTTACGATACCAGAGTTTTTTTAATAGGATAAGGGTGACAAACGAGCACACAGTCCACCTGATGGTAAGTGGATACTGTAACCCATAGACATTTACATTTATCCTCGATTAAAAAACAGAACGTGTTGTCACCCCCGAGAACTAAGACGGAATTTCTTGTTTCCAGTGAAAAGGGTCTCCGGTTCTCTACACTCACCATACGAAACACAGGATTACGCTGATTTTTATTGCGTTGGTATTCTGTGAGATAGACATCTACACTTATCCTCTATTAGGAGTACAATATAATACACAGATGCGTTATTGCTCTTTTGAGGACTAAGCTGCTAATTTACGCTGGTATTCTGTGAGAGCATGGTCCTTCCATGGTAGAGCCAACCTATATTATGTGCTACAATCACAACATAGCTGCGGCATGGCTCTCCCACGTACAAAATGATTTTTAAATTAAAATCATTAGCCGAAGTTAAAATTTTCTGAACTTCTCACACTTCTTAAGTCGCGCTTACTTTCTTTGTAACGCCCTAATAAACATCAGGATTAAATATTTCTGAGCCGAGTTTTATCTTAGTTTTTTTTTTAAATCTGTGCGTGTAAAATGAACACTTATCAAAAATCCTGTTGATTTAAAAAAGTGAAAAATATTTGAAATGAAGAAAACATTTTTGTGTAACCATAGCAAATTTCGGAACTTATAAGATATGTATATTTATAAAAGCGAAATTTTTGCGCTATTTAAATGGTTTTATCAATAATTTATGTAACGAGAATCTGCAAGAAAAAATACGTCGATGTGAAAGTATGCTTACGACGTCGATCACGTTATTTGCAAAAAGCGACCGAGTCCGATAATTGAAACTACAGCTGGTAATAATCGCATTGTTGAAAACTAGTACGATATAGAATTAATTAAAAAATATTACCTTTAGGTGTTAACGGGTTGCGCCCGTACTCGACAAAAGAAATCCTTCACAAAATACTTTCTTCACACTGGTTTATAGCACTGTCGTTCACAAAAAAAAAAATGTTTTCACCTCAGCACTGATATCGAAGACATATTTTTAAAATCGCAAGTTGTGTTCGGATCGACGAAGCTGCGCGGGCGTTGGTACGGCGTGCAGCAGTCGCGGTAAAGTGCGCAGTGTTCAACATCGGGGCCAGTACTCGCCCCACTCCATTCGAATCGACCGCTGTTGTAACAGTCTCAGATAAGGACCACCTCCACTTGTCGCACATCCCGAGTCCTGACATGAGGGCCTAATCCTTTATTCGATGGGGTACGAGCCGTGTACTCGTTTTTTAAGTACCACACTTAGACTTTACGAACTTTGGATGTATCAGATGCATGACGATACGAGGCGAATTACTATTACTAGCATACACGTAGAATACTCATAAATTTTATTTCACATTGTTCGTGTTTGTCTCGCTACAAAGTAATTGATTTGTGCACCTGCGCGTACATAAAATCTTTTTATAGATCTTATAAAGGTCACGAAAAAAAACGTAGCGTAGATTTGTAAATTTGAAAAAAGAGGATAGATTCCCTCAGCACAGCTGACACGTGTGGAGCCTGTTTGATAGAAACTCGATATTCTTTTGTTGAAATATCCTTTTTATTAAAACGCCGTGGGTGGCACCGTGTTGCCTATAACGAACGACCATCGTAAATAATGTTTGATGAAATGTTTTTATATTGATAGCTAGTAAACTAGTAAATAATAAAAACTAAACACTCGTTTTGTTTTAAATTTTGGTTTAATTTAAAAAAAATCATTTCGGTACATTTTTTAACGTAGTTAAACTACGTGCATCAATATTATGGTTGTAGGAAGGATAACCCTCTCACAAAACAAAATTCTATCTTAGTCCTCGGGAGTGACAACGCATTACAATTCTTAATCGAGGATTTAATAGATATCTATGGGTCACAGCATCCACTTACATTCTATAAAAAATATCTTCGAAAATAACTGCAAAAATATACTCGTAATGAATAATTTTCCATAGAGAATATTTTCACACTTATGTTTGCTCATATCCGAACAGTAACATAACGAAATGGAGCAGTGCGGTGAACAAAATTCTCCATAACCCATACAGCAATGAAAGAAGGCCTGTGGCAATGATGGGTGCGTTGGGGTTGGGTCGTATGTAGGCTATAAGTTAAACATCTGCAGCTAGTAAGCTAAGGCAGAAGATTTGTTACATAAGAAATAGTACTATTATTTAGCGGAAAAATCTTTCGAGGAATAAAAATAGAGATATACGAATGTTTGTAGTTGTTGGCAGCAACAAATAGTTCGACTAGGTAAATCCAACTTCAAGCAAGAGGTCAATTGGCGGATTCAACACGGCTTGGCAGCGCCCGTGCAAATTACGACACACTTTCTCGTCAGGTATACTCTAAAATTTGAAAACGAGATTGTACAACCAGTGCGTGTTATCAGTATGACTTATGGGTCTGAGACGTCGTCCTTCACTGCTGGCCGTATGCAGAAGCTCAAGCTCGCTCGAAACCAAAAATCATAAAGAAAAAACATGTTGTTGATGAATTTGATTTAGGAGTTATCAGAAGAAAAATCCACCAGTTTTACGGAGTTGAAAATAAGTATCAAATATTCGTAAGTTACCGGCAAGTTTGAGAAAAGATGGCGTTTTAAATTGTGGACGAGAATAACTTAAAAATCTTCTACACAAAATAGATTGTCATTATAAAAAATGACAATCAAAAAGACTTACCCTTATAGAACAGCCTATAATAATATTACTGAGTGGCGAGCCAGATATTTAACTAAAATCAGAAATTACAGAGCCCAAAACGGCAACATATATTTCCTAGACGAAACGTATATTAATGCAAGTCAAAATGTAGGTAAATGTTGGCAATCTTTTTCAGAATCTGGAATTCACAATGATATTGAAAAAGGACAGCGTTTAGTAATTCTTCGCGCTGGATGTCGGGATGGACTGGTTCAAGGTGCATTGACAATATTTAAATCCGATGCTAAGACTGGTAACTATCATAGTGATACCAACGGGCCTACTTTTCATAAGTGGGTAAAAAAAGTTAAAAGATAAGCTGTTTCCTAACTCTGTAATTGTAATGTACTATAACGCATATTATCATAGTGTTCAAGAGGACAAGCACCGACAATTGCAGGTCTTAAAAGTGAAATGGAGAACTAGTTACAGCGCCACGTCGTTGAATTTCAGGAAACTATGACGGAAGCTCAACTGCAACGTATTATCGATAAAATATAAAAATAGTCTGTGTATAGAATTGATGAACTCTTAAAAGTACATAGATACTTCGTCTTACGCTTACCGCCGTATCATTAAAATCTTAACCCCATAGAGTTAATATGGTTCAACTAACCATATTAATTCTTCACTAGATGAAAGGCAAAACATTTTGGATCAATTGTTTTTGTAGTTCACGGCGGAAAAATGGCGGAAATATGACGATGATGTCCAAAAAAATTAAAACAATTACGAGTACTGGGATCGTGCTATGAAGTTCGATGCTGTTGTCGATAGTATAATAATGAATTTGCAAGATGACTCTGACACAAGTTCTATTGATGAAAATGAAGACGAAGATGACCTAGTAGTAGTTTTATTTCTTTAATAAACAAGTATGTCTTTTTAGTTATTTGTTAGATATTTATAGCATACCAATTTTAATTCAAATTAATTACATTCTTGTTCTCTTTTTAAAGAAAATCAAAATATATTATTCTAAAAAATAATAATACACATTAGAACTTATCTCACGTACATGCACGTTAGTATAGTACCTATAACCATAATAAAATATCACGAAGCACTATCTTAAGATCTGTCCTGTAGTACTGATCTCCTGTGTTGAACTCATGCTTTATCTTCCCTTCCCCACACGTCTGTCGCCATCTAAGGCGCGGTACCGCACTAACGGTCTGGCTATAGTAAGCTGAAGTGGCAATGGGCCGGCAATATAGCTCGAAGAACCGACAACCGATATCGAAAATAAGTTCTCGATCGGCCGCCTCGTACTGATAGATGATATATATGACGACCTCCCACTCCCACTTGGTCCGTTACGCAGGTGAAGTTGGAGGCCGTCAAGAAATACGCGCCTTTTGTTCCTGGTGTGACTTGACTGAAAGGATAACGCGAAGGAGAAGTCCTCCCCCGAGGAAGGGCTGCCATGGGGTGACCGGAGGTGGTGGGGCTGCGGATATGTGCGAAAACGTTCCCGTGGCCCTGCCAATATGCGGAGAATTTGGAACACCATGGGGTTTTAGTCTAACATAACTCGTCCTTGCCCCTGAGAGGTGGGTATATGTAGGCATTCCTCATGTGAAAAAAAGGTCGACCCCCTACTAGATTGAGTGACGACCTGGTAAGTTATGCAGGATTCATGGACACAGGTGGCTCAGGACGGTGTTTTGTGGCATTTCTTGAGGGAGGCCTATGTTCGGCAGTGGACTTGTGAAGGGCTGTAATAATGATGATGATACGTGTGTTTGGTATTCAATTTCAAAGAGCAATTTTTTTCTTTAATATAAATTTAACTGTTTCTTTATACACTTTTCAGTTCAGAAACGAGGCCAAAACATAGCTTTACAATTATAAATAAAATCCGCTCTATTATTAAAATCATGCATTTTGTAACGATTGGCGTGATGCAAATGAGAGCGCGTATATTAGAAGGTCGTTAAATAAGGCATAAAAACCGCTACGTCATAACGGCTTAATAGATACCTTCAACTTATCGATTATAAAACGCGAACAGCCTTGTTGTACATGAGGGTAATAAGGTCACCTTATGCTTTGCCACCCTAAAAAACCAAAACCAGGAGGAGGATAGAGACAAAAAGAAAAAGTCGTATTAACTAGTCTATAATTGAAAACAATTAAAAAAATTAACTAAAAAAACAGCTAATGATCTTAATTACTATAATATTGTCAACTGTCAAAATGGCGTCGACAAAGCAGCGCCCTTTTGACCTTTTAATATTTGATTGACCGATGCAGAGATATAGTATCATAGAGCCATCTATGCAAACGCGGCTGTAATTTTTGAGTTATAAGAAAGTGACCATATTAACCGGATGACCATTTTACCTTCATTAAATAGAACTGAGTCGGGGAACTACGTCAATGTGAGAAACGTCTATTTAATGCACCATCCAAATGTGGAGATGGTAACCAATCTAGGGAACAACTTCTACTAATGATTTCTTATATTTACGCGAACACTACACATTTAAATGACACTAGCTTTTATGGATTATATCGCGTATATTAACCTATTTTATGTTCCCGCCGTTTCCAGCACTTTAGTACACCAACGTTCGACGCCCTAATGTCATAGCTAACCACGGCTACCTCCAGATTAAAATTATAGTTAAACTGACAACTTCTCCATCTTTTGCTCCAAGCAAGGCGTATAGTTTTTAAAGCATAGGATGTAGAATTCTAAAGCTTACGCTAATAAAACGTTGGGTATTGATTTTAAAATCGGCAACATATTTACATATACATTCGAGAATATGCCTATGTGAATAGTTTTGAATATTGAGTACAAAATTAAATGTGTCAAGATTTTAAATCTGTGTAATATTCAAGTAAAATAATAACACATTTATATTTAATTACCTAGTCATGTCACACCTACACCGGTAGGTGCTTTGTGGCATTCCTTGGGGGAGGCCTATGTTCAGCAGTGGATTTGTAAAGGGCTGTAATGAAGATGATGATGATTTAATTATGCGGCACAACAGCTTACTACGTGCAATAATTCTGAAGTGAGAATTCGCTCTCTGTCGTAAAACACACCGTTACAAATAAACTCCTTATTTTTTATTGTCATTCCTAATAAAACTTGACCTTACTACTTGCTAAAATTGCTTGGATACAAGTATCGTGATCGTACCTCCTGTTGGGAGTTATGTAAAATGTAGACAACATAATGACTGAATTACATCCAACATTTGGCACGCAGGGTCGCTACTCCCACATTGAATACATGACATTTTTGCCCGTGTCGTTAAATTCAAGTCTAAATCACCTCAAAGGATGTACGTATTTGTATGTGACAAATGAAGAACGGCCCACCGACACAGGCGAGGAAAAACTCATTACTTAACAATTATGGTAATCGTTCAATGTCACTTTAAATTTTTCTCTATAGAAAGAACGTACTGATAAATTTTTAAGAATAGATTACAGTTGTACAATAACATTATTCTTATATTTTTATAGTAGCAAGTGTGAGCAACGAGCACACAGTCCATCTATTGTTGAGTGAATGCTGTGGACCATACGAGTACACATACATCTATCATCGATTAGGAATCAAAACGCGGATGCGTTGCCTTCCTTGAGAATCAAGACGCAGTATTAAGCTGCCATTTTATTAGAATAAGGGTGACATACGAGCACACAATCCACCTAATAGGTGGATAATTTGACCCACATACGTCAATTACTCGTAAATATCGAAATGCAAATGCGTTGTTACTACTGAGAATCAAGATGGAATGCCTCGTTGTCAGCAAAATAGGTCTCCGATTCTCAACAGTCACCACACGAAACACAGTAGCATCAAGCTGCTTTTTTACGCTGGTGTTTCGCGAGAGCGTAATTTTTCCGACCCATTCGTGCTACAACCGTAATATAGCTACAGCATGACTATACCACGTATAAAATTTACAACGGTAATTTTTTGAAGCACTTTCCTAGTTGACCGACACATTCCTTATCAAGCTATAACTCTACGGGAAGATATTTCTGAGATCTAAAAAAAATTACTTGTTTTTTTTAAACTAAAATGACAACTCGCTCTTAATTTAGATGAAGACAATCTAGAATTAAGCAAATCTTCAATCTTAACTAATTTAATTGAAACAAAATTTGTTTCAACATTTGTAAAAATATATTGTAGTGTAAAACGAATACTACCTATTTCATTTTATGACGACAGTAATTATATGGTTCTTGTTAAATCGATTATGCAAGTGTTGCTTTTAACTATTTGCGGCCGCTGTAACCATCCTTTGGCCGTCGTCAGGTAGATCTTCCCTACCTCCTTCCCACGTACACAAA